>WEKW01023718.1:682076-709786 GCA_013389905.1 Sula dactylatra
GCTCTCCCGCCTCTGGCGGCGTTCTCCTGATCAGCCCCGCGGTGGGAGGCTGGGGGACGGCGAAAAGGCGGGAGGGGAAGGGTTCTGGGCTGCCGTGCTTGTTACCTAATTGAACATTCAAAGTGCACATGAGGTAATTTCTTTCTCTTTTTGTAAGTGTTACGCTTAGACAGAAAGTCCGCTTAAAATCAAAGCCTTTCCGCGCTGTTTTTCGCCCTCTCCTGAGCAGTCGGTGTGGTCGGGAAAGCGGGAAAAACCAGCGTCATTCTCCTGAGGAAAATCCCTCACTCCACCTCACAGCCAAGGCTGAAGCAACACCTCCTACGGCCACGGCTCGGGGGCCTGACCCAAGCCCACCACAGCCGGCCGGCACACCCACACCCGGGGAGCACCCAGGGTCTTGGATGTCAATGGGGAACACTCAAGCATGCTTTCTCACAGGAGCTTTCCCTTGCCTTTGGCGGGTCTTGGATCAGGTACAATAGCATCATCCTTTTTCCTTTGAGCGTCTCTTCATCGAAGCTGAACTGGTGGGTGCTGGTGACCGTAGTAATGCCATCATTAGGCATCAGAGTTA
This sequence comes from Sula dactylatra, assembly GCA_013389905.1. Lineage (NCBI taxonomy): Eukaryota > Metazoa > Chordata > Aves > Suliformes > Sulidae > Sula > Sula dactylatra. Next base: position 682,654 of record WEKW01023718.1, read on the forward strand.
ATGGTCCTTTAAGAAGCTGTGGTTGTATATGTCATGCGTTACATACATAGATATTACTAAATTTAAATTTGCAAAGAAGCACACAGACTCTAGGAAGTGTCAGAATTCAGGCTGCCCATATACCCTTGAGCCTTTTCACCCAACTGAGCAGCCGCCAGGAACGGCAGGGAGTTATCCTTTCTTTTCACCAGTACTGAAGAGAAATAACACACACATTTGGCCAATGAGTTTCAGACACGCACTAACAAGGGTACCTCCATCACTACATACCCAGGTTCTTTGTGTATCAAGAGCCTGCAAAGGCTCTAAGTACCCCTAAGTTTTGCTTTCAACCTTTAACTGTTGCTCCAGCTACACACGAGCGCAATGCTGTTGTTAGAGGCAGTAAAGTAAAACCCAGGTTCTATCAGCTCAGCTGCTTCACATCAGATGACATTCTGCTTTGTAGTGGCAGAGCCACCCTATCCTGAGAGAGGGAGACAAACTCCACTTTTAAAAAGACATTAAATTATTCAGCCAGCTGAAGACACTGAAGGTAATAGACATCTCTCTCCCTGGTGCTACAAATTTTAGCCAATTAGTCATTACACCACATCTGTGAAGTGGGTTAATTTAAGTCTTCTCATTTTGCATAGGAAGGAGGCAGCAAGGTTAAGGGACTGGCCCAAGGCCACAAAGAGCACTCAGAGCTGAGCCTAGAAAGCAGAATTCTTGTTTCCCACGCCTACGTTTCAACAACTAGACTTGGCTTGCCTACATCAGAAAATAGACTGGCATAGCTATAGCTGTGTAATTATACCATAGCAGTTTGTGCTGGAATAACTCTCCTTGCGGACATTCTCCTCCAGATGGGAAGTGACTTCCCAAAAGCTGTCCAAATGAATTCGTACAACAGCACGCACTTTGGGTTTTGCCTTTGTCTCCCCCTCCTCTTTATTTTGGGGAGTCAAAATTCCTGAGATATGGATCTTGGCAGCATTTTGAAGCCTTTGATCACTTTTACTGACCATTGAAAAAGCAGGGACAAATGCAGAACATGTCATTGAAATGCTACAAGTCTTGTCAGGATTTTTATGGTGCTTTTCATCAAAATGTTGAAAACTGAAAGCTTCCAGCTGGCTCTCCTTACAGGTAATAACTTAATAGCTAACAGCTTTTTTTCCCAAAGCTGCTGGAACCTGCTTGAGCCATGGAAGCTGGTGGGAAAAGCCAGACCCATCCTCTACAGTAATTATTTCTGATTTTTTAATCCTGCTGCTCCATAAGCTTTCCAACCCAAATAAAGCTGTGAAAACAAGGAGGAGTGACCAAAGGAAGAGGAAGGGGCATGGAATAAAACAAAAGGGTTTGTCTTTCAAAATAGTCTTGTTAACTCCAAGGAGCACATCTTTGCTACAGCAACACGGGGCTGAATCGTTGGTTTCAAGGCAAAACTCAGCTCGGGGGCTACAGCAAGAGCTCCGTGGTGGCTCACGTCAGCCACACATCTGCCCCCAGATGATACTCGGCAGAGCAGCTGCCATGGTTTTTGAGGACCAAGTGATGGTTTGGGGATCAGGAGACCAGGGTTCACATCCCACCACGGTCAGAGGTCCTCCACATAATTTCAGCCAAGTCATTATTTCTCTGTGTTTCGGTTCTCCATTTCTAAAACGCGGTGAACAATGCAAAGGGAGTTTTTCTTCTGCCGAGCAATGCCCCAAGAGCGATTCTCACCTTTGCCATGGACATCTGCCACATTAGAGAGGTCACTTCAGCACACCTCTGAAAGAGCCATTTCTGGAGCTCCTGTGAGCCTGGTGGGCAGCCCCTTGCCCTTCTATTTCCAGCAACAAGACCTAAGCAGGCTTCACACAGCTCTGCCTGCCCTGGGACAGCATCCTGCCACACAAGCCCAGCTGCTCCAGGGAGCACAGGTTGTGCCAACAGCCACCTGCTCTTGAGATCTGTGATGTCTTTCCAGGCGTTTGCTCAGCCTCCACGGGCCTCAGTTCCCCCTCCGCACGCTGGACGTAATAGAGCTCCCCCATTTCACAAGGGCCCTGGGAGGAGAATTTAATTCCTTGTCGCTCATCAGTAACATGCTTTGATAGGTCAGTGATGGGCTCAGCCTGTTTTCAGCAAAATATTAAAACATTTAACCCGTGTTCCTGTGTGCGTATGATGCGCATATATGTGAGAATTATTATTCAAAACAACCATAATGCTTTTATGTAAATTCTGGTTTAAATTATGTAACCTCCTTTTTTTAAATGTCTGTATAAGGTCAAGGTATTCTAGGAGTTCACTCCCAAAATGTTTGTATTAAGTATTCACATAAATAATTGTTCATTGCAGCAAGAGCTCCAGATTTATTTATACTTTGCAAATTGAAAAAGAAAGACATATCTGACACACTGATGCCTTGGACAGCTATGAACACCACAGAGTGGTGGACCCCTGCATCAGCTTTCTTGCCTTTAGACTGAACCCTCTCTTCTTTACCCACAGAAGGGGCACTTTGAAGACAAACTGGATCAAATCCCAATATACTTTGAGGAGGACAAACGTAGATCTTTCTTTACTTAACTGTGCGTTGGGCAATCTAAAACGCATATAAGCGCTAATCTATTCATTATTCCATCTCCTCCTCTTTACTACAATAAAGCACTGTTTTATGCTTATATGCATCAATAAAGAGACCTATAAAGAAAATAATGAACATCCTTGAATATCTTCAGAGCATACCCTATTAATTTTAAAAGGGACACAACATACTGTACCCCTTGTATTTCACCAAGATAAAAGCCTATAGATTAATTCCTATTAAAACAGTTGGTATTTTCAGGACCTGCAGATGTAATTTATGGAGAGGCACAATACTCATAATAGCTCAAAGGCCACAGAAACTGTAGATCTGTGTCTGTTACTGTAGTTGTACAGGCATTCATTGTACAGAGAGCAGTTGAAAAGGCAGAGTATGTAATCTGAATACTAAATTTGTGAATAGTTTCTCACTTGGGCTGGTTAGGCTTTTCAAGAGCAGCGGATGCTTTGTGGGGGACTTTGTAAAACATTCTGCTAATATATCACATGGCTGCTGTATTTTCTTCTCTTATCTTTACTGTTACAGCTTTATTCATGAAGACGCAATATTTGATTCTTAAAAGGGCACCGGCTCCTGCTCCGCGCTTTCCACCTATATTCAATGTGTTCTGTGCGAGAATTTTCGCAACAAATACTTGCTTTTATGAAGTGGACAACTTTAGGTGTGTATAACCCAAAAGTGTACAAGAAACAAAGATTCCTTCTCTCGCCCCCATGTATTCCAATTGCTATATCCAAGTTTCTTGGAAAATAGTATTATATTTTCTGTTTTATTATCAATAATAAAAGTATACTGGTTTTCTCTTTTATTGTGGAGATATAAATGTATATGGATATATCATTTATAAGGAAGGGCAATTCTAAAGTGTCCTAACAAAAGTTAATTATGATACAAGCTACTAACAGAGAAGCCTGGAGCCTGGGATCATTTTTATTCTTTGCTTGTACAGCACCTAGCACAATGAGGATTTATGCATGACCTAGCTTCCCACTTAGCACTCCAACAAAAATAAGAATTAACTCTTGCTTCGCTTATGGCTGGAAATCACGGTACCAACAGAATTACATGTATCCAATACTGAACAACACAGAATTATGAGGTTCATGAAGCCACTGATACAAAAGTATGCTGGATCTATTTAAATTACTGAGGCTTCTGGAGGCATTTAGGCAGATAAACAGTTGTTACTCAAGCTGAAATTTGGCAAAATTATAGGCATCAGTTATGTTGAGTATTGCAAAGTACCAGGGAACACTGGGTGACAAACAGCCAGGTTCGTGGCTTTGCAACATCTGAAAATGTGGTGGGAATGGAGTTATTCCATTTCTCTATGAAAGGATTAACGTGAAGGCTGAATCTCAAAAGGTCAAAAGTTGCCATTTGGGTTTGAAGGGGCTTCTACTATACAGAAGACTTCTACCAAATGAGGCTGCAAACACCATGGGATCACGTCTTGAGGGCTTCTGACACTGACCTTCTGGGTTCAACCTGATATACCACAGCTATATTCATAGTTCTCACCCTGGGTAAAATATAGAATAGGTAAGGCCACCCTGTACCTACACTTCTGAACTTGAAAAGGGGTTCCACTACAGTTCTTTAAAGCTTGGCAAAGAATTGAGGAATAAGGACATTTTCTTTTTGAAACCAACCCACCTGTAAGTGCACAGCCACAGCCCATGGCTCCCTGGGAGCCAGGAGCCACAGCGGTGACCCAGGGCAGCATGGCAAGAACCTCATCAGCCAGGGCCCATCCCGTGACCCCCAGCAAGTGCATAGGCCAGGCCAGAGACAGTGGCCAGGTCTAACCAAGAACCCTGATATTCAGGCAAGTCTGCAGCAATGAGGCAGGTCTGAGGTCAAGCCAAGAAGTCAGTCTGCAGGGCAGGATCAGTAAGGTTCATGGCTAGGAAGGGGCACAACTACAGCCAAGCAAAAGACCAACGCTCCTCCAACACAGCCCAAACAAAGAGCAAAGCATAGGGCTGAGCTTAAGTGGGCTCCTGGCCCCATGGCAGGAGCGTGGGTGGCAGCTCCAGCTGAGGCTGATCAGGGTCGTTAAGGTCCCTTAGCGCCATCAGCGTCCTCACACTGCCAACCCAGCTTCAACCCTGAACAACTGCGGATGGGCGTTTTCAAACAAGAAAAGAAATAGTTGACCTTATCATAAAGTTAGATAGTCTAACTGACTGTGCAGAGTCTTGCTCGGCAGGAGCTGTTAGGCATCCTACTCCTTTGCTGAAGAGTGATGCTGTGCATGAGGGAAGTAACGGGCATGCTTTAAGCTCATGTCTCACCTTACCTTGCAGATCTCCCTGGAAGTTAAACAGGCTGTTTTCCCTCATTCTACCTGGCTGGTTGCATGATTTCCCTCAGAGTCCCAGGGCCTTTATTCAAAACTCCTGAAGGATGTCCTGTTTATTCACTTCACTCTTCACTCGCCGCATTTCCAAAAACAACACCACCCCCGTTCAGCGTGCATCGCTACAAAAAAAGTCAGCACAGATTTACTGATATGCTCTTTGCCTTCCTTAGTCCTTGTCCCTATTCATTCACTGCTTTTTCAGCATCATGCTGGTCGTTCTAGGGAGCTGGGGAGAGGCAGGAGTGCTGGGCCAAAAACTAGTTGCTGTGGTGGTCAGGGACTGAACAGCTAAAGCATCTTTCAGTCTAACAGCAGCTCCTGCAGGTGTGGGACCCTGTAACATGTCCTGATCCAGGGGACAGGCACAGCTGTCATAGGCCAGGGGAGCAGAGCAGGGATTAGTCCCCTCTGTGCGGCTCCATGCAATGCATGGACTCACAGTGAACCGTTCAGTGTGAAGTCCCATCTCTACAGTGAGCACTGGGGGTGAAAAGCTGCCATCCAAACCAGTCTTCTGATCATTGCAGAAATGGTATGTTGTCAGTCTCATGAGTAATTAAGTGAGAACATAGAATTGCCTGAGAAAACAAAAACACTCAGCCCTCTGCCTCCAGAACTGGCACAGCTGAGCCAAAGGCTGACACTCTGTCATCTCAGAGGTGAAGGACAGCCTGGGGACTAAGCCTAACTCTGGCTTGTGGATGACTTGCTTTCAGTGCCTTGCTTTGGAGAGGGATATTCATTTCTCCCTCTTTTTACATGGGGTATTCTGCTATAGGCACCTTGTTTAGCCTGCTATTCCTCGGCTGCTACTGGAGTCCATGGAAAAGACTGATGCGTCCAGATTGCAACTCCAAGCACCAAAACTGGATTCCTCCTTGTAGTCACTCTCCAGAGGAGCATTTCTTTCTCTAGTGACTACACGGGGGGGGGGGGGGGGGNTACTTCCATCTTCACCTAGAAAATAAAGCTGAGAGTCTTTCTTCTCCTCTGACAACTCTGTTGAGAATCAGGAACACACTAGCGAGAAGGGCAGGGACTTGGATACGGCTGTGATGGAGGCCATGCGAGTGTGCAAGAGAGAGGCATTGAAAAAAACTAGGGGGTTTGTATGCCTATTCTGTGCCCATAAGCAAAGTGTCGTCACAGAAGCGTCCTGGGGTTTGCTTGTGAAAACTCGGTCACCTTAAATTAACTGGCCACATAATCAGTTTTAAAATGGAGCCAGGTTAACTTTGATTAACCACAAGCAACAATTTAGATCGTAAAAATAAAACATTAGCATCTTTTTACGCTCCTCTCAGTGTTACATGAAGCAACGTTTGACCACAGCCTTTTAAAGCTGCGTGTTAATTTTTATTGCAAAGCATTCCTCTGTCTCGCTCCAGCAGCAGAGCTGATGGAGTGCTCCACAGCCTTTTTTTAGGAGGCTGATTCATTTAGTGGTAGAGGATTTCTTTCTTTTTCAAAGTTTTATTTATTATTCTTATTTTTTTACTCCAGGAAAGGAATAACATTTCTCTACATCCAGACATTACCCACACATAACTGTGCAAGGAAAGAAAACATAACTTCATTCTTGTGGTTTGAAAATGCCTCCTTTTTCCTGTTTGTTTGTTTGTTTCTAACAGGGAGGCGTTTCCATTTTTTAGTTCTCCTTTGGGGATTTAAATCGATGAAGACATCATTCGGTCTCCGTATTAAAAAGACAATCTTTTAGTCCTGGCTACTGCCAATACACTGTCATTTTTTTCCAAAATCTAGAAGAACAAATGTTACTTTCTGTTTATTAACAACACAAGGGATTTTTCTAATTAAGATTCTGGGTGGTGGCATGATGGCTACAGAAAATGTCATTTTATCAGGTATGTTTTCTTCACTGCACAGGCCTGAGCTTATACCACTTAACAACAACAGAAATTCTCCTACTGACTTCAGTTGAAAAGACCCTATCTAAAATGTATAAAAGTAAAAAAAAAGAAGATTCAAATTTTACAGCATTATGAATGAGGTCATAAATAGAAACACCTTTGCAGATACTGTCATCATCTTTCTCTTAAAAATTCTTCTCTGAATTGCTTTTGCCACTTTATTGCGTCCGTACGCTGCTAAAAAGTGTTCCTCTCATAACAAAACTTTTCTCGTGCAAAACACTCACAGAGTTTATGAGGAAGCCCTGTGGAAGTACCGGGTCCCAGCTTACTCATTGCATTAGAAAGGCAAATGCTTTTCATAGCGGCTTGCTGCTGGTTTGGCTTTGTTGGGATGGTTTTTAATTCAACAACGGTTTAATTTTACATTCGGCTCTGAAGTTTGGTTAAAAATAGCTATTGAGAACGATCCTTAAAGTCTGAAGATGTTTTGCATGGAAACTGTAGCCAAATTAGCTCTAGGTCTTTAGTGTTGACTTGATCTTTAAGTGATTTCTACACTATATTGAGTTGCCTTAATTGACTGACAACAAAATCATGACCCTCCAGCAAGGTTATCCTAGATGGCTCATGCAAGACTTTTGCACATATGACCCTTTGAAATAAAGCGTTTCTCTGGTTGTGGATGGTGGCTTCTTCTTTTGTAAGACAAAAGAGCTCTGTTGAAAACCCTCACTTAGTTGTCATCACCCTAAAAGCAGAGACACTGAAAGAGGAAAGACTAAGCGGACGACTTCTCTAAGAATTATTATCTGAAGCTGCTCTTCAAGTAGACAGAGCTAAGAAAAAACCAAAATGCCAAACTGTGGGGCTGACCTCACATTTCTGAATGTCTTTTTCCACTGCCTCCTTTAAGAGATAGTTTCTTACTTTAGATAAGGGGAACTCCATCAGCTGCTTCATAGAGCAAAACTGACACCCACTGGCCACCCCCAGTACTTGAAACATTTTGAGCTATTGAGCAATCCTTGCTTCAGGGCAGAGTGGGAGAAACGAGAGGTGGAACAACCTTCTAGCTCATCTCAGCCCTTCTTCCTCACAGCACACGACCTCAGCCTTGCCCGTGGTAGCCCCAAAACCCCACTGCCGTGAAGTGGGAGGATGCATGATGGAACGCTCAGGCTCCCTTTCAGTCCTTAGGGAGTCTGTTGTATAAACTCCTTTTACATGACAAATGGCCGGGCTCCTATCCCTTTCTGTAGCAAGATGGACCAGCTTTACCGACCATTTTTCCCCGGAAATTCAAGAAGACATTTTGTTTGATCCGTCTTGGGCTTGCTGTGCCTACGTTCCACCACACCTCCCTGCACCAGCTCTTTGCAAGCAGCCATCCATGTGCTGGTTGCCACTCAGCCGGACTTACTCAATTCTGCCCCGGTGGAGGTCTGTCTCTTCTGCGTCCCAAATTTCTCTGCGGTATCCTCGTTCCTTGTCACGCTGTCACCTCTGACCGCTGGAGCTTTGTTATCAAAGCTCCCAAAGATAATGTTTCCTACCAAGTACTGTCACCTGTGTGTTGTGTAAAGAAGTGTCCCTCTCTGCCTCCCTGTCACAGCACAGGCCAGAATTACATTGGCATTTATATATTTATTTTTCAATCGTGTTGCACGCTCGTATCTGATTTGCTATCCACTTAGGCACTTCCAACATGATTGCCTTGTAAGTAGCTCCTTCCTACCAAATATCTTTGTTATAGATTATATTTATCTCCTCATGGAGAACGTCAGTCTTCCCCGAGATTCAATATAATTCGCTTATTTCCTCCACATGTCATATATCATCATGTGCTACTCTCTGGTATTATTCCTTGCTCCCGTCTGGTCTTTGAAACTGTTCTCCACTCTCTTACATGTTACTGATTTCATATAGTACATTATATTCTACATGGAACATGTCACTTTGCTGAAGGGTACATTATTAAATTTTATGTAACCAGCGTGCCCTTTTATGCCTGCATGATCAGTTTGCACTTTAGCTATTTTAAACATACCGGTAGTACATTATTCAAAATTTAGAGCATGGTATCTCTAAAGCACTGTCCTGTTTCTTATCACAGTTTCCAGGCAGTACAGAGTAACTTATGTCATTAAACAGGGAAAAATGTTTTTTAACACTGAGCAGCTTCATCCACACACGCTCTCCCTGCCTGAGTTGGCTCAGCTTCCAGGGAAAAAGGAAACCAGGATAAACTGTGCTCTCCCTTTCTGAACACTCATACGCACACATGGTCTCACAAGGGTTTTCAAGAATAGGCAAGCTGCTCTAATTTTTAAATTATTATTTTTTTGGAGACCCCTCACAGAAATGAATACTCTGACTTCATTTTACTGTTCTCCTTTTATCTTTTGACTTCTCCAGGTGAGCAAAGCGTCACCGTGCATTGCTCTAGAGGAACTTGATGAAGTTGCAAGATTATCTGATGACGTTTAATAGCTGGTTAATTAATAAGTTGAAGGCAACGTGCAACAACAGCCTCTCTGAGGGGAACAGAGGCCACAGTTTGCTCTGTATTTCCCTAATGCTGTATATATCTACTTCAGCCTCAACAAATTCCTCTCGCCCACAGCCTGACTTCAGGACAGGCTGCACCAAGGCTGGGGGGTCCTTAGGGGACACAAGCATGAATACCTCTGACAGTGCCCTCAGGGGGAACTGGCCAAAGATTTCTGGGCCACTCATTGCCACATACCCAGTGTCAATATTACAAAGGAGGAAGATCCCACCTTGAATTCCCAAGTCCAGGATCCAATTGCTTTGACTTAGCCCGCTTGTTAATCCAGCCCCAGCTCTGAAATGTTAGCCTTTCACAGGGGTCGGTGAGCGACAAATTGTGGGTCGTACAGCCCACAGCTGTACGATGCTATTTGTGAGCACGCAGAGATGCTGTGTCTGCCAAGCATTTGGGAGCAGTGGGGAAGGAGCTGGAGGGAAAGTCCCATCCATGCACAGACATACCGGGAAGGGCCGCTGGCTTCAGCAGTGATTACAGAAGGCGCCAACCTGTCCCTCACAGTAAAAATATTGTTTATTGCATCTCCCTTTGGTTTCTAGTCTTGCTTGAATTACAGTTTCTCCTAAACTACAATGTGCAGCGTCATGGCCAGAGGATGAGATGGTTACTTGGAGAATATGGAGCCCGTTCATCTCCAGATGTCACCATGTCCCAGAGGCGGTGGCTGCTGGTAGGGCAGAGGGGACACCCTGTGGCCTCACTGCAGGGGACTGGGCTCCCTGAGCTCCCTCTACAGAGAGAGGGTCACGCACAACACTGGATACATCTCCCCTGCTTTTCTTCTGCAGTGATAACACTACTAAAATAATACTAAGCTGCTGTATACATAGCTGACGGCTACACATCATTTATTGATTTTCCTTGCTTAAAGCTTAGCCATGATTTCAGGCATGCAAAAATCCATTACATAGAATGATTTGTCAGTAAATTGCTTTTTATGTTAAAAAGGGAGAGAAATAAAGATGCTCAATAAAGAGTCCTGGGATTTTCAGGCTATGCCTCAGGTAATCATGGCATTGTGAGAATACAGGTAAGTCCCCACCTCAATTCATGCCCACACAAATGATATGCTTTCTCTGCTACCTTCTGTTTGAAAATTCTTTTCCTTATTCAGACTAGCTTTGTCTCTATATAGTGGGATTCCTGGGGGAGAGAATTGTTTACACAGACAAACCTTGTGTTGTTTAGTTTTCAAATTTCATTTTTCAAAGCAATTTCTGAAAAAGGACCCACCCCATCACCCTCCTGAGTATTTGCTTATTCCAGGTCTGCAAAGAGGGATAATTTGCCCCAGGTCTCAGCGCGGGGGCATAAGAAGAGGCTGTGTGTTTGGAGAGGCACAGGACCCATTTTGGTCATGCAATTTTGTGGACATGTTTGAACACTGAGCCCCTGGACTCTCCCGTGCTAGCAGGTCATTGTTCTGAAAGCCCAGTCCTGTTTGGATGTGAGTCTCTGCTTTGCAAATTCCCAAGTCCATATTAAACATATGGTGTTGATTTACAACCCTGATCTTATTAATATTTGACTCTTTAAAACTAGGCATCACATCCACCCTACTGCATCCTAGTGAGACCTCTTTACTGTGCCATAAACTGTGATGTTAGTATCTTACTACTTGTGTTTCCATCTTCTCATATTAATACTGAACTATGTATTGGAGAACAAGTCTGATGAGGAGCAGCTGAGGGAGCTGGGGGTGTTTAGTCTGGAGAAAAGGAGGCTGAGGGGAGACCTTATCGCTCTCTACAACTACCTGAAAGGAGGTTGTAGTGAGGTGGGTGTTGGTCTCTTCTCCCAAGTAACCAAGCAATAGGACATGAGGAAATGGGCTCAAGCTTCACCAGGGGAGGTTTAGATTGGATAGTAGGAAAAATGTCTGTACTGAAAGAGTGGTCAGGGATTGGAACAGGCTGCCCAGAGAGGTGGTGGAGTCACCATCCCTGGAGGTGTTCAAAAAACGTGTAGATGTTGGACTTCGGGACATGGTTTAGGAGGCATGGTGTGTTGGGTTGACGGTTGGGTTTGATGATCCTAGAGGTCTTTTCCAACCTTAATGACTTTATGATTCTATGATCTGCAGCAGCAGAAATGGAAGTCTTTCCTACATAGCAACAAATGATTTGAGGACACTTCTGAAACGCACACTGGAGCCCTTTGCAAATGGACACCCACACATTGGAAGGGTGGGATGCGGAGAAATCCCTTGGAGAGAGACAATGTGGAGACCCTTCAAAGTCATCTATGAATGTATTCCACTGGGATCATTCATGGATGGAAACAGTGCCCAGCAAGTTTGTGCTGCTGGGTAAAGACTAATCACATATCCCATACATTACTGTAAGTTTATATATGCTTCCTTCTCAGCTGAGGGCTTGGTATAAAATAAGAACTTAAAGACACTGAAACCCTGAAAAAAGTCAAGTGCTAACAGCCCTCTGACTTCACCTTCACCTCCTTCTTGGTGGAACCTTCCTTGAACTATGAAGATTCAACACACCTTCACCGAGATCTCTCAAAATCTATACAGAGATCCAGACATCCGGGCTAGAAGTGCAATCCTGACACTATCTGGAAGAGATGTGAATGCAGGGAGGAAATCCCAAGAGCCAGTTTTAATAGTGATTTTGACGCAGACATGTTTATAGACTCACAACCAGTACTTCCCTGATTTTACCAGCTATGTTTCTGTTGTGAGGCAACTGCTTGTTTTTCATTTTGATAACTAAGAACTGCAGATGTGGTTGGGATTTTTCCCTGGTCTTTCAGCCTTCCTTTCAGCTGCATGAAACGTAGACTTTTCCCTTTCAATTTTCAGGTTTAGGTCTCAATCCAACAAAGCACTTGAACTGATATCTTCATTTGAAGTTAGCCCTTTTTTTTTTTTCATCAGGAGGTTGAATTAGATGAGCTCCAGAGGTGTCCCTTCCAACCTAAATTACCCCCCCCCACACACACATTAATACTAACTGTACTTATTTTCTGTAAGAGTCTCCCATGGCCATCACAGAACAAAAAGTCTCAACGATGTTATAATCCACATATACAAGAAGCAAGGGTAGAGAAAGAAAGAGCAACAAAAGGTGCAGAAGAGGAGTTGGTTCCCAGTGGTCTAATAATTTTTTGCGGTATCATGGATGTCAGGGAGAGGTTTCAAGGCAAATTGCATACACATCCCAATTTTTTTGCCCTTCATGCGTATTTAAAATCCATGGCCAATTTCCAGTCTTTCAATGACTGTTGGGTTTTGGATTTTTTAATATTATTTTAATGGTATTTGAAAAATAAATATACCAATCAAAGGGTTTTCTGGAATTGTAGCTTGCTTTCTACCTTTTCATAAATAATGGAAATACACAGCCAAGGCATAGTAAGCATGTGGCTGTACTATTTATTGCTTTCCTCTGGGGAGCCATTTATCTTACAACTACTACAGTTTACTTTTGGAAATGCGTCTGATTGTAACGCTTGCAAATGCGTATTTCAAAAGTTGGCTCTGATAATTTATACACTCACACTTCCAGATCACACGGTAATTTTAAAGCTTTCCTATTCACAATGATGCTCTCCATTTTCACTAAAACAAAGTGGGAAAAAAATAAGCCCACCTGTGATATACCTAAAGGGAACCCTATGTAGATGAAGAATAAAATTTCTAATCGTATTGCTCTCAAAATCACATTAGTCCTTTTGGGCCACAACCTACCGCCTGCATAGTAAGACCAAAAAAATAGGGGAAAGCTAGAATTTAGTACAAATTACTAAAATTTGTCAAGATCATTAGTTCAGAATAGGAGGAATAGAAAAAAAAAAAGTTATGCAAGTTTATTGTACCTGAAGACCTGTCCTTTACAATTTACCTCGACAGAAGAATGTGCAATTTGGTGGAATGTTTTCCATCAAATCCCCAAACTGCTGGGGTTTTTTCCTCCATTTTCATTTCTGCCAGTCAAACTTGAAAAATGCCCACCCCAAAACTTAAGATTTCTACATTTGGAAACATATTTCTGGATTTGGGATCTTCAGTTTTCTCAAGAAAAAAACCCCACCACACTGAATGGAAATTATGTCACTGCTGATTATTTTAGTTAAAACTAAAATTTTCTGTTAAAAATTTTTTTATTGAAAGTTTTCAGCTAGTTTTAATCTTTATTCTTGCTTTTAGTCCATAGCTGCAGGCATGGCAACAGACTGAAGAGAGGACAGAAATAAGAAGTCCCCAGCAAAAGCTCTGTGAAAGGAAAAAACATGGAGAATAACTAAGGAATAATATTATTTGCCTTATTCTGATTCAAGTTTCCAATATTCAATGATTTCTTGCCACCATATTTAACAAATGAAACCAAGGCCACAGACACAAATGTCAGGGCGTTCCAGATCATTTTTTCTCTGCATATTTTACCCCCTGCACAAACTGAGGTTCATGTTGCCGAGTGTGAGGGGTTCCCATCAACCAGCCCTCACACAAAAGGAACTATAATATTTCTGGCCATTTTTACACTTGCCAGCAAGAAAACCAAGGCGATATATAATTTCCTACCCCTACGTATGCCTATTTGTTTTAGGGCACTATAAGCCAATTTTGGCATGGCAAAGGCCACGTTACCATATTTTGATAACAGGCCAGATTATCATATTTTGTCTAATATGACCTACTTCCCAGTGAGGGAATACACCTTATCATCCCTGGAGGTGTTCAAAAAACGTGTAGACGCTGCACTTCAGGGCATGGTTTAGGAGGCCTGGTGGTGTTGGGTTGACAGTTGGACTTGATGATCCTAGAGGTCCTTTCCAGCCTTAATGATTCTATGATTTACAGTAGGCTGGCTACCCAAAATTAAAGACAGATTTTTAGGCATGCATTTTTTGCTGACCAAGAGCAGAGGACAAAACACTGCACCGCAGCAGTTGCCTTTGCAGTTGCACACGTTTGCAGGGAATCTCTCTGAAACCTTCCAGAGCAAAACACACTCTGCATCGTTCTGCTGACTTAGCTCCTAGTGCTCTCCAGATCCATCTGTGTGTGGCATCCATCCTTTCCAAACTCTTCACCATCCTCACAGCGTAAAACCCCTGCGCAAGAGGAAAGTGGGGTCACAAGCGCCTCTCGCAAAACCAGAATTAGGGGGCGCGTGGGCTGCTTGCTGACTTCTCCAGCCTGAAAACTTTCCCCAGCTGAAGGTTTTAGAGCGGGAAAGAGAGGGGTAATTTACAAAACAACCCCCAAAACTTTCCACTACACTTGAACTTTCTTTTTTCTGTGGTAAAAAGCAGAGGAGTTTGATGTTTATTATCAGTTTTTTCTATTGTCATTGTGCAGACTTGATGTAACTGCCATGCTATAGTAATATACATCTGCTCTTTGAAATGCACCGGTGAATGTCAGTTAGGCAGTATTTATGCTTTTCCTGGTGTCAGCGTAATTAACATCCCCTTTGTTTTAAGTATGCGATGAAACAATACATTAAAGTCTCTGCAGAACATACCAGAAAGGGCTTAAACGGTAGGGAGAAAAAAAAAGTAATCATAAAGATCAGGGCTGCATTTCAGCACATGACTTTGGGTATGGTAAAGTTTAAACACGGGGCAAAATCCCACTAAGGGGAATTAAGTTGGGGTGCCCAGGCTACACACCAGCATGGAGAAGCACCGTTTGCTGAGGCTCTGGACTAGAGACACCTGAGCTACTTGGATTCCCTTTTGTTCTCCATTTGTCCACCCTAAAGCCTCTCTTTCTCTCTTTTTTTTTTTATTCATACAGCATTGAGTTTCATTAAATGTTTATGACCCTATTACAGGATACAGTTTTAGATTACTGTAATAAAAGGGAGTTGATAAAACTTCATTATCTGTGGTGGCAGAGGAAGAATAAAATCTTATACCTTCAAGTTTGCCCATAACATTGGTTGTAATAACTTTTTTAAAAGCCAAAGCACACACACAAAAAAAAAACCCTGAAAAGCCAAATTCACTGTTACTGGAATCAATGGCACAAAGTCACCACTGGAAATTGGTATGTCAAGCACATCAGGAAAACTTTACCAAAGTCACAATTTCTTCATCACTACATATATTATTTCACGGCAACACCTTTTTGTTCCCTGTGTTACTAGTGTAGGAAGTATAGGATGGTTAAAACACAGGAGTATCACCTCAGCAAGGACAAATTTATACCTGAGTCGGGGTGTGGAGCTCAGAAATTCCTGTGATCTCTTCTTTTAAAAAATTAGATTTTTAAAAAATAGGTACTTTAATCATTTACCAGAAGGAAGAGAGCATTTGTTTCAAAGGCACAGAACAAGGACTTTAATCTTAAACTCTACTCATTGTTGGCTTCTAAGTTAATGTAGGAGTAATAAGGATTTTAAGATCTGCAGAGATGTTTTAATTCCTGTACGTTCCGCAGGTAAAAAAAAAAAAAAAAAGATCTCTTTTCCTCCCCCTTACTCAGTTTTGAGTTTTATGGAGTAACTAAAAAATATTACCAATGCAAAAATGCTGTACCGACAGCCCCTGCAAAATACTCACCTCTTCCTCTCCCGTGGCATTGTAAGAATCTAACTTTGTTTAGAGGATGAATTTGACTGGCTCATGGAGTAGCGATGCTTAATCACCTACTGCTGGACTCAGATACAGGCATCCCAGAGAGGTACTGCACGTCCCTGCGGTCAGGGGGAGGCCACGGGGGGGTCCGAGGTGCACAGTCCAAAACGCCTGCGGGTTCGGGCTCTGACATCCCTGAGGTGGGGTTCGAGCGCTGCAGCATCAAAGGGGCACAACCGAGGGCAGGCAGGGAGGAGGGAATCGTGCTGTTGGGGTTTGGGAAAGGTTTCTGCGGGGGAACCTGTTGTCCAGGCTCCTGCAGAAGGTCTGCCCAAGACCGATCTCAGAGGAGCAACTGGGCACAGCATGAAAAACTGATCTTAAAGGGTCCTTTGAAAGCAGAGAGAAGGCTGGGTGAACTACCATTACCCCTGAGCTTGGGGGCACCCAGCCTGACTGCAAAGGATTGAAATGAAATGTGAGGTGGTGGCTTCCCCAGCTGTCCTGCTCTGGCTACATCCCCCCGCCCCTGCTGAGCTTCCATTTATTTCTTGTGCTTCCTTCATTTCTCACTCTTTCCCCCTGGGTAGTTTTCTCTGCATGGAAGAGCCACCTCCATTTGAGGGCAGGGCAATCTGTAGCCCCTCTTGCCAGCTGTGGGCTCCCAGATGTGCTGGCAGAGAGCAGACACCCACCTGGGTGCCTTCCCTCTCCCCACCTGCTCCCAGTCATGAAAACTGAGGGTGCTGCTTGTTCTGATGGTGGTTACACCTCCGTCAAACATGGCCAAAATGCTGCCAGGGGCACCCAGGGGGTTGGGGACTGGTGGAGAGATGGAAACGGAGACACCCTGCAGTTGGGGTGCTCCCTGGGCCCCAGCACGGCACATGGGCATCTTCCCATGGGCAGAGGAAGGAAGCTAACCAACCAAAGAGAGAGGCAGGTGTGCAGGGGGAAGGGCAAGGAGATGAGAGATATGGGGCAGGATGAGGCACTGGATGGGAAAAGCTGCATTTAAGGAAGCGTTTTTGTACCCGAGACAGACAGAAGGAGCACACAGCCCCTTCCTTACTCTTGGCACCATGGCCTGTGCGCTTGCATTGCCTCGGCCACGTCTCCTCTGCAACATGCTGGGGATGAGAAGACCTCTACCCAATACAGTTGTCCTAGATTTAATGCTGGGTTGATTGCATTTGGACTAGCAGCACTCTGAATCACCAGGGCTGGGGAGAGCTGGAGGGTTCTCCCTTTACGCACCTGAAAATCCATCTTCAGTTTGTGGTCCTGGTCCTTGCTACCGCTCTGGTTTGGGCTTTCGGCAGGCACGCAGGTCCCATGCTTGGCCTTTTGGCTGGAAGCACGAGGGCTAGAAAAAGCACTTATTTAAAACCCTCTTCATATTAGCAGAAATGCTGTGAGATTTGGCAAAATGAGGAGCTTCCCAGCTGT
Source organism: Sula dactylatra (assembly GCA_013389905.1). Taxonomy (NCBI): domain Eukaryota; kingdom Metazoa; phylum Chordata; class Aves; order Suliformes; family Sulidae; genus Sula; species Sula dactylatra. Next base: position 700,041 of record WEKW01023718.1, read on the forward strand.
CCCATTTTTTTTTTTTTTTAAGAAGTTAAAAGGGAAACTTAGAGCATTCCTGATCTTGAAAGGCCCAATAACAAACTTGTTCTAAAAAAGCCCTGTTGCACACACAGGATCGTAAATGTGTAAAGTTTAGACACAGGATCATGTAGGTGTGCTACAGCCAACAGCCCCGTTTTGTAAAACCAAAGCAAGCCCAGGCTTTGGCTCTCCCAACTGGCATGTGTGCAGATGTCCCACTGGGGCATCTGGTGCTAGAAATACAGCAAGCCAGCAAACAAACTTTTGTTCCTACCTGTGAAAAAGATCAGGAGGTGGAAAGAGGAGGCTGGGGGGAGAAGGGAGATGGTTTTGAGTAAGATCTGTTTTCCAAAAGTGGGAGCAACCATCTCGTGGTTGCTCCTCGATGGCTGGAAGCAACCATCTCCTGACCTATAAGAAACTAACCTCAGGTACACTTCGTACGTCAGAATAAAATTTCAGTTCAGTGTCTTGGATACAAACTGCTTGACATGAAAGAGGCAGTTTCATATAGATGTCATTAGGATTCAGGGTTTCTGCCCACATGCAAGAGAGTGAAAAGCTGCTTTTAAGACGTTTGAGCAGCCCTGTTTGATACATCAGTCTGTGGGACAGACTATGCCTCTGAGGGTTTAACTAAGGTTTTAACTTCGTGTGGCTTGAGCCCCGGGGGAAAGAGGGGGCTCAGTGAGTATCTGCCAAGGCTCCTCAAAGGTAAAAATTAAGTTGGTGTCTATTAGTCAGAAACCACCACAAAGCTGCGGAGTCGGAGGATGCTGAAGCCCTGGGTGTGCTATTTAACACCTGCCAGCTTTCAGCGCAACTGTATCCTACGAGGCTGTTTCCACTTGCATTTGTGGTTAGCAAAACCAAACCCCAAAACTTCAGCAATTAACACTTTTTCTCTAAGGTTTCTGCTGAAAAGGACTGCCCCTTGCACGTCCAAATCTCAGTAAGGAAAACACAGGTTGAACGCTCAAACTGCCTTTTTACAGAGGCTTTGGTTTCTGGAAAGACATGTGGCTCAGCGATGGGGAGAAAGGGATCAGGGAGATGAAAAGGCAGCATAAGAAAAGGAGACTGCTGAGAACACATTGCCTCCGTGGAGTAAAAATCTTTCTGCATACTCAAATTCCTTTGAAAGTCCAAAGCCATAGGGTTAAGGCAGCAAAGTGCTTGCCTTTTAGCTTCTTTTAAAATACCCTCCAGCCTGTGACCATTTAAACAGGGGTTAAGGAGGGAGATTAATTCACACTCCCCTAAAGCAGCCTCCTGCCTGAAGCCCTGCCTGCTCCATCCTGTTTCGGCTCCTGTAGCCCAGCTCAAACACATGAAAGCGCGGCAGAGGGAAGAGCTACCGGCATCCTCCTGCCGTAAGCCTGAGCTCCATCCTTTGGCTTGCCCTTTCTGCAGCAGGACGGCCTGGAAATACACTCGCAGCTCCAGATATGCTATTTCACTGCACTCCTCCATGAATTTTGCTGCCCTGAGGATAGGGTGGGTCTGACCCCAAAGTGGGTGGAAAGCCTTACAGACCTCAACTCGCTGCCAGCTCAGGGTGCAGGGAGGGGAAGAAAACAGGTAACAACTTTTCAGAGCGAGGGAGGTCTGCTTTGCTCCCCTACCCAGGGAGGAGGGGAACTGTTGAACAGCTGCTTCTGCATATGCAGATCCCTTCTGGCCCCTCTTCCCGCCCCACAGCAATACAGACTCTGTGGACATAAGGCCCTTAGAAAGCTTTGGAAACAGAAACATCTTTATATTTGGGTGTCCCATGGGTATTCCTCTTTAACGAGAGGAACTAGAGGAATCGGGCTCTTGGGAGCAGAAGCAAATATTTGTGTAGGAGCTGCATTTATTAAATTCCCTTTCTCGGTTGGCCTCATTTTTTCTTCTTTTAAGGGGTTAAACAGCTTAGAAACAAACCCTCTTTGGGTCAGCGTTTCAGGTTGCTCTAAACCAGGCCTCCCCAGTAATCGTGCTGGTTTAACTGCAAACACAGCCTATTTAAGATATTTGGTGGAGAACAGGTCTGCAACATCCTAAATGGGAAGCCCTGGCTTTGCCTCCCTGTTAAATCAACGGAACAGAACAGGAGGAAAGACACTACGCAGCAGTGTCAGCCCCAGAGCTACCGGGCCATTCAGGAACGGGATAACCCTACTTGGTCATTAGCAGGCGGCAGAGGTGGGAACAGAGAGGAAAAAATAGGAGAAAAAAATACCTATGCACAGCACTCACAGCAGCTGAGTCTGTCCCCTTCTCCTCTCGGAAAATGGGAGGGCTTGGAGACGACACCCACATGCTCAGGAAGAGGTGGAAGTAAACAAAATGCATTAGTTAAGCAAGAAACCAAATGCAAGCTCACACACACGTAGGGTTTTCAAGGACTGGAATGCTGCAAGTGATGTGATGGCCTAAATTGAGTCTCCAGTGTGATTCTGCGCCGCCTGAACGAAACCAATGCTTCTCCATGGCTGCTGCGGGACACACAGGTGCCGTAGGTCAAATGGCTGCATGGCTGGTGCCTATACATTATTGGTGTGGACAGTGATATATATTTACATATGGCCTTCCTGCTGGCATGAACCTTTGGGAAACAGAAACCCAAACACTGGAGGAAAGCAGCGATGAACGGATTCAGATAGTTCAGGCCTGCTTTGACTCCTGACAGGAACCGGTCGTCCCTAAGGCATTTTGATGGTGGCATCTGACGTTCATCAGCTGCACCTCGCTGACTGAGAGGGCTGAAGCTTGCATCTCCTTGTGGGCACCTGTGGAACAATGCTTAGACATGATCCTGGATTTCCCACGGGGTTTCACACTATCCTGTAACCATGGAGGGTGACTCCAGCGCTGTACTGGAAATGCTTTCTCAGAAAGCCTCCCTGCTTTGCTTCGTTATCCCGGCAGCGAGTGGGTGCTGCACCTAGCCGTGACACATGTGTACAAGAAATAAGTCCTGTAATATTCTTGCACAACTAACATTGTAAGTTAGACTGCATTCCTGTCTTTCAGTTGTCAGGAGAGCGTGGAAAGAAGATATTTATCGCATTAGCCCTGCATGATCAAGGAGAAGCCTGGCTGTTTAAGGATGCTTTATTAATGAATGCTAGAGGACATCTACCCCTCCTAACGTACAAGTGGCTTGTTACTGAAAAATGCAGGGAGATAAACAGCCAAGTCCTCTGTCTTCTGTGGCTGTTCAGTAGGTGTGTTACACTTGACATGGGTTATTTATGAGTCTCAGATAGTGCCCAAGGCTAAACCTACCATAGCCATTAAAAAATAAAAGCAGATATAACTGACAGTGCTCTTCTGTTGCTGTTTTAATAACATGAATGTCTTTCACATGACTTAAAAGGCCCAATCCAAAGTGTATCAAAGTCGAGGAAAATTTTTCTATTGACTTCAAAGGGTTTGGGAGCAGGCTTAGTATCGCAGCTGGTACCTTGCCCCCCTCTCTCCCNCGATACCTCGGGAAAAACCAATGCTCTGTGTGCGACTGCGGCTGCTTACCTGCTCCGTGTGAAACGCGCTTAGCTACTGCTGGAGCGCTGTCCCAAAGTCCCCCATCCTTCCAGCAAGGTGCCACTGCCCCACAGGGAATGCTGTCTGGGAGAGCGGGGAGCCAGAGGCATCTTCTTCCCCAGCTGCCTCTTTCTTAGCAGCACATTGACAGCTTGTATGAAGCTTAGAGCGGGTCTGCTGGCCCACCTTCCCCACTCCCGGGCGCTGGAAAGGCATCCCTCTCCAAAATGCAAATGTGAAGCTGTGCTGCTCCAAGGGAAACCCTTCCCTAGGGCTTCACCTGCCTGCTTTTCTCCCTGTCCCCCAAATCCTCACACACCTACTAAATTCAACCCACAAATAGTAAGGGGAAAAACCCCAACTCATTAGTAAATCACACTTTGTATTAAACAACGAGACGTATTTACATCCATGGCATTCCCTATGGTTTGTTCAATGCTGCTGCAACTGAACAAAGGGCAATCTTGCCATTAGAAGGTGTATAATGACTCTATAGCCATTGTATACCATCCTACAGCAACCTTTTCCAGGCCAGTAAAGGGGAGCAGAGCAGGCGGGGGGGATGTAACCTTTCCGTACCTTGCCACCATGCTGCTTGCTCCCTCTTGTGCCAAAGGGCTTGATTTTTACCAGCCAACCTTAATTTCCACAGCAAACCACGATACAGAGGCCTCGTAACTGCACAGCTCTGCAAGCTGGATAGAAAGCTGGCTTAGTAATTCAAACCGAAGGATGGCTCCGAGTGTCTCATAATGCCTGCTGGCGGCCTGGCTATGGGAGGTGGCTCTGCTGTGCCCCCCCCGACGCCCACAGCTCCGCGAAGGCTTGGGAAGGCGCCCAGAACCACCCCGGCCGATGGGTCAGGGACTCTGCAAGTAGGAAGCCGGGCACATGATCAGCCTCAACGGAGACTGCAAAACCAGTAACACCAGCTACACACGCAAACCCACGGCTGGAGTGGAGCCACTTAAAACTTAAAGTTAATAAAACTCCAACTCCTGATGAGCTGTTAGTATTTTAACCCTCCCAACATAAGGGAAGGCGCACGGGCATTGACGTATGCAGAGGTGTCCCCAGACCAGAGGGGCCGAGGTGTCGGTGGTAACATGCCCTGGTTGCGGCGCGCTTTCTGGGGCAGGGAGCTGCAGCAGGGGAGAGGAGCGTATCAAAGAGCATAGGATACCCGGCGGCGGCAGCCTCCTCGCAAAACCGCTTCTAAAATGAAATGACTGAAAGAGCTTCCCCCTCCCTCCCAGCGCGCTCTTGCTGCTTGCTGCCAGCACGTTGCAAGCGCTCTGCAAAATGCTGCTCACTTGCTCTGCGGTTGCTCATGACAGCTTGATTTGGATAAGAAGAGAGAGTTAAAACGGTCTTCTGAAGAAGATGAACCTGCATCCAATGCTACCTTTTTTTTTTCTTTCTCATTTTCTTCTTTCAAAGGAGTGCTATCCTTCCAAGGGCCAAGTCCTCAAGACACCATAAGCCCCAATGCATTCTGAAGGAGGCAGCCGCTGCTCCTTAGCTCCCCTTTTATTGCACACACTGCGTGCAGGGAACGCGACACCAAAACAAATTTATCTATGACTTGCACCAGCTCCAGACCCTGCGGGCACATCACCCCCTTCCAAACGCCTCCACGCAGAAAGGATAAATTTGCCCTCAAGCAAGCAGTTTCGGCAGCACCGCACGCAGGTGAACCGTGCCAGATTTATCCCACTGCACTGGATTTATCCCACCATGCCAGGTAGCAGCTCAGGGATGGGTTAAACCAAGCCCTCCCTCCTTAAAACAGGAGAGCACCTTGCTCCCAGGAACGAAACTCCTGCAACACACACAGACAGTCATTTTAATGACTATACTTTGTTGTAATGTTACCAGATATTTTAAAGAGCATATGACTCCAGCAGAAGCCACTGCCATCTGTGCTTCCCCAATTAGGAATGCAAGCAAATATGTATTTTACAGTAACATCAATAAAATGCAACACACAAGTGATGTATCTTTTTATTTTTTTTTTAAAGACACAAATTAGAGAACCAGTCAGTCTTGAAACTGCGGAATTCCCTTGCAGGAAGAATGGGGGTTTTGTAACCAAAAGAACAATCCAGGCAGGGCCTCTGTCGCATGGATTTTAGTTTTCAAAGCAGAAGAAATGGGCTTTAATATCTTTTTTTTTTTTCCTTTTTTTTAATATATCATAACTTTGAGAACATGGCCTGCACTATTTTTTTTTTTTTTCAAAACCATGCTTGCCAGGCTATTCATTAGTGAGCATCCCATACGATACGCCTGAAACCTGCCTCCTGTCAGAAGACAGGTGTTGAGCGTTTTCCAGAATCTCGGCTCTTTTTTCCACTGCTGGCTCAGATCAGTCACCCACAAGCTCAGCCACCATAAATCAGCGGTTCGAGGAAGAAAACACTTTCATTTCCCTGTTACTTGCAACATGGAGATCTGGGTGCTCTGCAAATATTTTGTGTTATTTCCAGAAGGTCCTTTCCGTGACAGAGCTGGGCCATCGCCTTCCCCATCATCCCACAGTGCCCACCTCCCCAGGGGAAGCAAGGAAAGCTTTCAGAGGGCAGAAGAAAACACCGGGGGAGAAAAACCAGCACTGCCGAGAAGTAGCAAAGGTGGAAATCCCTAGTGCAGGGCTGGAGAGCCCAGCTCCGAGGGGGGACGAGGAGGTGCCTGTGGGGTGAGGCTGGGTACCACGGGGGGATGCTGGCTGCCGCCGCGTCTCTCTCACCAGCAATGCTTATCAGACTGCAAAGTTGCACGGTGAGGGCTTGCTGCAGGCTGGGGAGGTGTTTGAAGTCAGAGGGGAGCCGTTAGAAACCTCCAGCCTGCCGAAACAGTGCTTTGCACTGCGGTCACTTGCCTCTTTTCTGCCTTTCTTCTTCTTTTTCTTTTGGGTTTTTTTTTTTTTTTTTTTTTCCATCCAACTGTGTCTTAAACTGTTTCTCTAGAGCACGCGGCCCCCAGAGGGGAGGGGGGACCAACCCAACCAAAGTAAAACAGCAACATATTGTCTGTGACTGCCAGCAAGGCAGCCCCTCCCTATCTCGCGCTTAATGCGATAATGAATCTTCCCGTAGGAGCTTTTGTGATTTAGGGCTTACTGAATAATAATGTAACACAGAATACACACAAAGCCACATTTCTCTCCCCCCCCCCCNACATCTGATCAAAAGCCAGGCTGCAATTAAAACGTAGCATAGTTTGTTTTGGTGTTTTGTTTTTTTCTCCAAGGCCGCTACACAATATTTCATTTGCAAACGAAAGCTAAGACAGTGTAAATATTTTCCCCACAATGCTAATAATAAAGGTTATACTTCGTAACTCTGGTTTGTGCTTTAACACTTAGCCCTTTGAAGAATATTTTATGTTAAATTACTTCGCAGATAACTAAAAATTGTGCCTTGCACAGAAGGGTTATACCTGCTTCACAGCTGGGAGAGGACTTGCCTTGCTCTGCCCGAGTTTCCCTTCCTGGCGTTCCCCGACCCCGTCTGTAATTGCGTTGCACTCACATGTGTGCCTCCTCCACCAGCTTCACCATGAATTACTTTTGTTCCACGAAGATCTCAGAGCATCCCTACACGATGCCACAGAGACCCAAGAACGATGCCCCTTTTCACGGCGGGGAAAACCATCAAGCTACTGCTCGATCAAGCAACTGAATGGCAGAGAGAAGAGGAGAATAAAGTCCTTCTATGGCTATTGTAGTCCTCCCTACGCTGTGGCTTGCTCTTCGTGTGCTTATTAACTTGAGAAACCCCTCGACATACCTGGAGGCTACACGCCACCTAAAGGAGCACGTACTGGGTAATGCACCACAACTAATCAAAGCGAGGTGAACATGCATAAGAGTGAGATGTGAGGACCTCACAGATGTTCACCGTGCTGCAGCTGGTGTCAGTCATGGCATTTGAGAAAATACTTGCAGGACCAGAACATTAATTCTGTTCTCAGTCTCTTTTTTGTGTAAAAAAGTGTAAACATTAAGCTGTGTATTGATATACAGAGATCCTTTCTTCAGTTCATCGGTGAAGAGGGATATCCTTGGGAGGAGCTTCTCTATTTTCATCAGCTTGAAAATTTTCAAACATGAAAGGAAAATAGGTCACCAAATCCTCACTCTCCGTATAACTTCCTATTCGCTAACAGTTATAGTCTTCCTCGTGGGATACAGATGCACTATCTCAATTGAAACCCTGATAGAAGTCACTCATATACACAATTAAAATTAATTATGTAGCTGTAAAGATGTCCCTGAGCCTTGCTAATAAAGAAATAATTCAATTTGACAGTCATCTTCATTTCTATCTCAACCACAGCATGTAAGATTGGAATTACATGTGTTTCACTTCAGTTAATTACTCCGGGCACACACACAAATGCATGTGCTCTGTGATTAATTACTTGGAGCTCAGTGAACTTCACAGGGGCTCCACCACAGAACAAAACCCCTTTCTCTGCAGTTCAGCCCCCGATTTCACCATGCCCATTTGGGAGCCCCTGTCAGGGAGAGATGGGCACAGGGTTTTTCGGTGCTCCAGGAGCCAGGGCCACATGATGCAAGGTTGGCGGGGGGGTTAGGCGAGGGAAAGCGCCTGCCTTGCCCTCCTCACCGCCACCTCTGATCTCAGCTGAAGATGAAATACCAGGCAAGAAGGAGCCTGGGTCTGGCCAAGCACAGCTGCTCTTATCTCCCTGGGTACGAGAAGAAAGCCTTGGCACCAGCGAGCAGCTTGAATTAACGTCTCTTAAGTGCCTCCAGAAAGAGTTTTGCGTGGGAGCCAGCCCAGAGGAGCTGCAGCTCTAGAGAAATGCCTTTGCCACCACCTCCCTGGGTTGCCCGCAGCTCCTGCCCTCCAGAAATCACCCTGTTTAGCCAGGACTGTTTTACATATGTCAAGAACAACATTTGCATGGCTTCCTTTGGCTGTTTCCGTCATGTGCGGCCTGCCAGACCTCCTGGGGAAAGCTGCCTCCTCTCCTGGGCTTGTTCAGCACAGGACAGGGCAAGCAAGGGGTGCCACCTGCAGCGAAGGAGAGCTAGGAGGGGAAGTAAGGAAAAACTTCCTAGTGGAAGGGCGACAGAGACATGGGAATAGATGAATTGCCTGTGGAGGTTGTGGCACCTTTGTTATTAGTGCTTTTTAAGATTAGAGAAACTTCTCAGGAATGACCTAAGCAGCATCCACAAGTCTCAGGACAGAACCGGTCATCTTCAAGAGCCTCTTCTGGCCAAGCCTGCTGCAATTCCCAGGGGTCTTATCTCCTATCCCTCACTGGGACTTAGACACTCCCCCGCAGCACCAATAACCAATATCAAAATTTATGACCCATCCAGAAATTTATTTCACACCCTGATGTAATCTGAGTTGAGATTAAGTCCCAGTTGCAAATGATGATCAGGACATTACAATATCCATGATGGAAATTCAGTAGATCCCATTCAGAAGATGCTAGCTGCTGCACTATGTTTATTTTGAATTTAGAGGCTTGTGCTTAGCAACAGGTTGCCAGTGTCCATCTGTAGCTTGTTTTTTGTTTTCATCCATGCTGTACATTTATGTGACAAGACGTGGGCACGTTCAGCGTGGAACAAACCTGCTTGTTTTTCACCTCCAGTCTACCCACAGGGAAGGCTTGGCAGATCCCAAGCCTGGCAGCGCTTTCCCCAAAGGCACCTGGAGAAGATCAGCATCCCCATCCGCTGCCCCCCGCATGCCGCGGTCAGGCAGGAACAGGCTCTGCCCTTTACAGGAAGCTGCTTCTGGCCAGGAGCAGAAAACCCCCTAAGCCCTGATGCTCCAGAAGAGTTGGGATGATTTCTTCCTAATATTTCAGCTATAAATGACATTAGTTCACCACACTTCTCTTAGCCTCGCGGGTGGAACAAAGGATAGCTTTACCACTGTTATTTAACAGCTGGGTTCCCAGGCCAGGGATTTTTGGGCACTAAACACAATCAACCTCCCCCAAAACTTGCAAGATGCCTTAACGAGGGCTTTACACCCCACGTGCATCCTCGTCACTGCTGAAATGGCACTGGGGAGTGCAGGGTTAACATCTGCCAAAACTTCACATGGCTCTTTCCGTTGACTCCGGTAGCCTCCCTGCAGGCCTAAAGCTGGGCATGTATTAATTATCTTGGTCAGTTAATTAAGCATCCTAATTCCCCGCCCCCC
>WEKW01023718.1:709800-735557 GCA_013389905.1 Sula dactylatra
CCCCCCCCGAGGCTTTCTATAGCATTTAGGAGAAACATTTAAATGTCCTAATAGCCCACCCCTGAGAGCCCCCAGCCATCCTCACCTATTTAAACTTCAGGCTGCCACAAACTGCCCACAGGAGAGAGGATGGCAAGACCAGGGTGGCTTTTGCAGCAGATTTGGGGATTATCACAGCCCTCCGAGCAAACTCAGAAGTACACATGCATATAGTTAACCAACGAGTACATTTCAGTAACGAAAGAGCCTTCTTTTGCCATTACTTGAAAGAAAAAAGAAGAGGTGATGATTTTTAAAGCAACTTCGTTAAGTGAGGAGGGGAAGCAATCCATGTTATGCAATTGCAATGATAAAATAAGGAAGGGATTTTGCCTTGTCTCAGAAATAAGCAAGAGGTAAAACAATGCTGACATCCCCACTAAGTCACTGAAAGCAAGCTAGCTAACGCACAGTACATCTTGCAGAATCCTGAATTTTGGGTTTCCTTTGCCTGCTCTCTCCTCTGCAGAGAAGAGCTCCCTGTTAGGGCACTGGGGCAAAACGCCCCAGGAGGGACGTGACACGCGTGAACCCGGGGCTGGCCGCGCACTGCCACATTGCATCCCTAGCACGGTGCAGAAACTTCAAGGTTCCTCACTAAAAGCCGTGCCCAAGGTGCCCTCCTGCGGGTGCCAACCACCGTGCAAGACACGTGCTGCAGTCAGATGGCAATGTAGGAGATATAGAAGTTGTGCCGAGGCTCTGGCTGGGGCGGGGGAAAGAAAAAAAGGAAAGAAAATAGTCACCCACGCAGAGCAGTTTTTCTTTGCAGGCTTGCCGGCAATGGAAAGCTCATTGGTGTGCCCTGAAACAGCACCTGAGCATCCTGAAAACAGCAGAGAGAAGAGCCAAGCAAGTGGCTGCTTTGCCAGCTGCCAGCCTCGGTTGCATGGGCTTTCCTTCTGCAGCATGCACTTTTTAGGAAAATGTTAAAAGAAGCAGCAATCTCTCTCCCTAAGCACAGAAGCCAACGCTTTTGAGGCTCCTCTTTTACTAAATTTAAAATTTTCACAATAATTCAGCTAAGGGAAAAGGAAAAAACCCTTGATGGCAGCAACTTTGTACCCGAAGCTTTGGCAAAGCCCTTTCAGGCAGCACACTTGGAGGAGGTGCAGCCTGAGCTCCCTAGGAAGGTGTGCAGGAGGAGAGCAGGGGAGGCAGCTGACACGTGAGATGTGTTTGGCAGGATGAGACCAAACGTTAGAGGAAGCCTGCCCCACGCGCACAAACACCACAGCACTGGTATTTTCAGGAGAAGTCCTCTAGGAAATAGAAAAGAGAGCAAGAATAGATGAAAAGAGAAACTGTCGACTATTTTTACAAGATGTCCCTCCCTTGCACAGAGGATATGAGAGCCGACAGCCTGCTCCTGTTGTGGGGGCTACATTCAAGCTCTGCTAGGACAACGACTGGCAAAGCCCATGTCCATCCTTAGCTCTGCCCTGAGCTGTCATGTAACCTGGAGCAGTTCCCTTCTTCCCCATGTAACCCTGCTTAAGCAGAAAGATCCTCAAGGTACAGACTTTTTTTTGATGTGTATAGCACCTAGGAGAACAGGGTCAAGGAGTGCTGGGTTGACAGTAGGACTTGATGATCTCAGAGGTCTTTTCCAACCTTAATGATTCTATGATATCAGATACGTTTTTCCATAATAATAATAATAATAATAGTGCCTGACTGTCACCCACCCTGTGTTCAGACACAAGCTCTGACAGTCTGGCCAGAAATTCAATTTATTTGTTGACATCCTGATAGCTCCTACCTTTATTACAGAGGGCTGCTCCCTTTGATCTACACACAGTGGGAGACTCCAGCAATTTCAGAGGCTTGGAGCAAACTCCTCAAAAGGGCAATCAGCCTAATGTCGGACTGGAGAATATTTTTGACCTTGTTTGCACGAGTGAGGCTTTTCTACCCGCACCATGACTGGGCTGAGATCGGGCTCTGCAAATGCTGTGCTGCAGAAAGCAGGGCACATGGGGCAAGTTGTCTCTTTACAAGCAAATAAGGTAAGAGAAAAAGCCAAACTAGCACAAACAAGGAGTATTATTTTCCATATTTATACTCCACTCACTCCTGGAGGACCAAGTTAGGACTCAGGCCACACCATAAGAGACAGACCCCCACATAATGTAGGCAGCAGCCACCAGCTATACCCAGAACCAAGCCTGCAAAACCATATCAGGCACAGAAGACCAGCTAGAGAACAGACCTCCACATTCCCCAAAAGATAAATGCAACAGGACTCACCAAGCAGCTTCACAACACACATGGCCAAGAGCTCAAGCTTAACCCTTCTTCACTCAAGACACTCCTAAGTGGGGTACAGGGGGCTTTTAAACCAAACGTACTCCTCCTCCAACAAGTCCCAGACCTCAGGTTGTAGCTGATGGTAATTGAAAGCTGTTAATGTGACCACCTTCAGCTGCAGTGAAATCCCAAAGCTGCTCCACTGCCAGGCTTTTTGTCAGGATCCCAAGTGATTTCATAGTTTTTCAGAGGCAAATGTGTAGCTCTCATAGTTATGCAAAACCCTGGTTCAGCAACACTTAATGGGCTCAAAAACCCAGAAAGAAAACGAACAGATCAATGAAAAATCCTGGTTTGTGGTGCTTTTCTTTAAAACCGCTCAGTTTCTCCAGGATTTGGCTCATAATTTTTGAATACACCGGAAAAGCCAAATATTGCAGGTTTTGGAATCCAAATGAGGACAAAACATTGATAGCACCCCTTGTCCTTGGGTGCTGCCCCAGTTCTGTGCTTCATCTTGTTCTTCCCATGCTCCTTTGAACTACAGCCATGCTGTGGGACTGCAGTTATCAACCGCTCTGCAGGAGCAGGAATAGCTGGTGGGGCTCAGATATGCTCGCTATGCATGCCCCGTATTCACTAGAGAATTTCTTCTGCAGATTTGTGCCTTTTTTTGGGTCTTACTAATGAGGAGGGAGATAAAAATATATTGGGTGTTCTTGTAATTGTCTGTTTTGTTTTGTCCCTGTTTCATTCAGTGTGTTTGCATTGCTTGTGACTCCAGCCTCAGTCTCGAGACAACACTTTCTTTTCTAGATGTCCTGCTGGAGTTAGAAATCTCCTTTTTTTGTAAGTAAAAAGCTCATGGTAGTGGAGGAGGTAGAAAAACGTGAAAGCTGAGTACCTGAAAAGTGAGAATGTGAGCCCTAAATGCTGAAACATTGGCAAGAAGAGAGGTGGGGATTATGATAGACTGTAATTTTTTTTTCTGGTTTTTAATCTCTTGCTGCTTGGTCAGTTATACTTCAGCTTTGTGGTGGTGTTTGTTGGGTTTGTTTTTTTTTTTTTAATGCCTGGGCTTGATTGTACGTATTCGTTTGCTGTTCTTGGTAAGAGACGGGAAAAAGCGTGCTACGTGTTTTCCTGCTGCACGTGGAGTCGAACTGCTCATCAAATAGCAGCCCTATCAACATGAGGGTTTATTCAGTACAAGCAGGCAGGACACTCTGCTCCAGTTCTGATTCAGAAAGAACACCCACCACTCACGTACTTCCCCTCCTGATTTTGATATGAGTACCAAGTGGCTTGAGATTTTGGAAGTAGCACTCAGGAGCTGCAGAGACTCAGTTCATGGCCTTGCTCTGACAAGGAAAATCCTGAATTAATTTTTAAAGGCTTTTTTTTGCCTAAGGATGGTAGATTGAACCCTGAGTTTTAAGAGTTTCAAACATTATTAACCTTTCTTCATAAATCATATGAGCTGAGAGACTTCCTGCAGGCATTGGGTTTCCATTCCCACACGCTCAGAACTTTTCCTGCGAAGTTTACATTGCGAGGACAGATGGACTTTTTAAAGGCTTTCATCATTCCCCAAAAATCCACATTCAAATGTAATGAGTTGGCTATTAGAAAAAGTAAGACACCCCAACAACATGCTCGCAAAATCTGTAAAATGGGAGAAACCCCTGCAAGGATGCATCTGGCGCTGACAGACATCCGTGCTCTCCTGGGTATCTTTTTCAGTCCTAGGATATAAAAAAATTCAAGTCACAAACCGTGCTTTAGAAAAGCAATGCTCACAGGCAGCGGGGAGGCAGCAGAGGCTGCGCGTTAGCAGCGTCCCTTTGCACTGCTGAGCTGCAGGGGGGAGACCCCCAGGGCACTTCACCAAGGACTAGGGTACATGCAAAATAACCCTGATGATTTTATTTCATTTTCCGTGAAGTGCAGGATTGCCTGAGCTCTGCAAGCTTGGGGTATTTTGCCCAGCTCACTTAATAAAATGGGGTTTGTTCACTGCTGCCCATGAAAAGGGGGGAGCGAACCCCAGCCCATGACAACCCTCTTGTTCACTGAGCACCATCTAACAGCAGCTGCATTCTGGAATGCTTCAGTTATACTTTGCTCATTACAACATCCAGCAGCTTGATTACAGCCACAGTTAACTTTATTATTTGAAAAGTCTGACCAAGCTGAAGAGATGTGAACAGGTCTCCTGGCTAACATTGATATGTTAGCTTGACCAAAAAAAAAATATCCCTCCCTCCTTTCACCCACCCTGTTCCATGTGTCAGGATGTTCTCCCCACTCATCCCATGCCCAGCCCACTACTGTTCAACTCGCTTCAAAAGCTGCTCTTTCTGAGCCCACTACCACCATTATACATGCTTTGAAGTACCTGGGCCTCATCTTCATCACCAGCGAGGTAGTTATAAATGGAGCCCAAGGAGAGAAAAACATTTTGTTGGCAATTCTGCTACCCTCTCCCCATTTTCCTGCCATATCTTGCTGAATACCTGCAGGAAATTGCCTGTTTCCCTGGGGTCCAGCTCTCCAGTGCCTTACACAAATGCAGAACAAGGATTAAAAAAGTTATTACTCTAACCTGGCTGCGTTTTTCACCTGGTATAAGGGACTGCAGGTGGTGTAGGGCAACAGACCCAAGGGGCAGCTCTCACTTTACATGGTTTCAGAGAAGCAGAAACCTCTTAAAAAGGTAACCCTGGCTGAGGCCCTGAGCAAAACCCCACTGAAACAGGCATTAAGGCTCATTACTGACCTCTGACATTGCTCCTGTGGCAATGCTGAATGACAGAGCAATGTTTTGTAGGTAGTAATTTTGCAAACATATCTTCTGCCTACAGAAGTAGCACATCCCTGACTCTCCCGCACAATCCAATGGCTGGTGTAATTAAAACGAAGCCAGACTCAACTAATTTGACACTCAAGCAGTTCAGATTTAAAATATTCTTGCGAAAAAACGCACTTCGCTGTTAAGCAGCAGCACATATGTTTATGTATGGATAATGAGCCTTGCTGGCAAGGACAATTAAGTCTTCTGTAAGCATCTGTGGTCATTCTCCACCTGCATTTCAGAGGGAGGCTTGCCTGTAAAATATTTGCCATTCTCTAAGGTAATTGTATCATCCTTCGTACCTGGCTCTCGTGGCTGCCTCATTGATTCTATACAAGACTATTCCTTGCCATTTTCCTGATGTGCCTTCCTGTCTCAAAGGAGGACGGCATTCATCACCTAAAGTTAAGTGTGTTTTATCTTTATTCTCCTTTCATATTTGTGCCTTAGACCTAGTCTTGCATTTAGCTGTAAAATAAGCATAACCTAAAAGACTGGATTGCCAAGTACAATGATAATATATCTAGTAGCGATTCCTTTCACCCAGGTTTTGCCAGCTTCTTGATTTAGCCCTATCATATTCCCCAGTTGCTGGCAAAATAGCTCATCGGGTTTTACAAGTGTAGTAATTCAGCGAGAAGCTGATGGGAGTTTTTTCCATGCCAAGTGGAGCTGGATGGGGCCAGCCTTGCTCAGGGACAAGATGAGGTCCAAAGCAGATCAGGTGACATCACCCCTCTTCACTGCCAAAAATGACCACATTTCTGGGTATTTATGAGTTTTCAGCCCCCCAGGTGGGAAGCTCTTTTCCCTACACCTGGAAAAGTGTTATACTGTACTTGTTTCCAGCATTCAACTTACAGGCAGCCCAAGTGTGATGCTTTTTTGCTGGCTCCCCGCCAGGTGGGCCAGGCTTCTTGCAGGCAGCTCGCAGGCCATTACAGGCACAGCAGGTTAGGCAAGGGCAGGGTTTCCCCCTGTACCTGCAGCCCTGCATCCACACGCAGCATGTGCAGTGAGGAAATACAGCTCTGCAGAAGGGGGGCACCAAGCTCAGCTTTCCTGCTGCTCCCAGGGGAGTGCAGGAGCTTTGCTGCATTTAAACCAGCAGGATACATTAGCTGCTTCTGATTTTTATTTTTTTTTTTTTTTAATTAAAACTCTCCCTGCAGCTAGATGGAACTAGTGCAGTGTTAGTGTGCACTAGGGCTTTGCTCAGGCTGGAGCTATTTCTGACACCTTTCCCCGACTCATGGAGTTTGCCGAGCTCTTTGCCTTCCCAGTAATTCCCACTTGCTGTAACCCTAGGGATGCCATAGGGCTGTACTGAAATAGCTCATATTGCAAAGATAATGCACACGTAGAGAGTCTTACACTGGGTTGTATGACAGCAGCCAGCAGGGGAAGGCATTATCTTAGGAGCCAGCCCTACCTTTGCAGGGCTAGTGATGCCCAGTTGTCAAGCTATACCCATACTTTACCTAATCATTTAAAGAACAGCTGAACAGGGGAGTAGCAAAGGCAGCCCTGTGCATGTCAGCTCTGTTGCTTTTTAAAGTTTGTATACGTGCACATGCTTTTGGGACAAAAAGTAATCCAGCATGGTCCTAAGGAGTCCCTTTCTGAAAATGTCTTTCCCCCCACTCACAGCTATTTCACAGTAATACACTTTTGGTGATAAACACAGGGTGGTTTTTCAAAGCAGCACGCTTGGGAACAATTATTTAGCTCTGGACCCATCCATCTACTTACACCCATCTCCACCCCTTTCCCTGTTATTTTTGGCACTTTTAATGTGTGTTAAATTCTCAACAGAGGAATAATAGTCCTGAATGAGAGGCTTGGGAACAGCAAGCAGAGCATGTTATTAAAGGACCAATGCTGCAGCATTGCACAATGCAGAGCTGCACTCATGGAACAATGCTGTCTGGGGCATTAATACCAAGCAGTGCAGTTGCCTCCCTTTTTAAAATTCCTTCTTTTATAAAAAGGATTCTATTATTTATTCACATTAGGAAAGCTGAGGTTACCATAAGCTCAGGTGAAAGCAAAAGTTTGCACTAAAATATCATTAAAAATGATAGAAGGTTCCAGGTCAAGTTGGCTATTGCAGATAAAGCTACTATCATCTCCCGTTAGTGACTGGAGCTGAGAGCCAAGTGTTTTCATTGCACACCAAGTAAGAAGTACTTTATAAATCACAATAACTCTTGACACGCAATAACATCGAGTCTTATTAATATAAACTGCAGGATTTTTTTTTTTTTAAAAGTCTTCTGGCAGTAAAACCACCCCTTCCATAAACCGTTGGCATTCACATGTGCCCTGCAGCTTCTCACAGCACCTTCAAGCACTAAAGATGTTCATTACCTCATTCACAGAAAAAAAAAGAGTGGAATTGCATCCTTGCTTCAAAATACTTTCCCCTTCCTCTCCCTAAACATTAGCAGAGTTGGAAGGTGACACTCGTAGGCACCCCAAAACCCATGGAGAGACACAACTTAAAGCAGCCAGCCCCAGTCCAGCACCATGTTGTCTCCACTCCACTGATGCATCACTGGTTTTAGCACCCTGGCATGCAGGTAAGGCTGAATACTCTGCATTAGGGCACAAGAACATTGCTCTCCAGGCTTTCTTCCTCTTTCCATTTAGAGACAGCTGGGTTTTATCTTACTATTATGTTGGAAAGGACTATATCTCCCTCAAAGCAGCTTTTTATCACAGTCCCTAGTCTCCCCTAGCTTAGGGGTTGTAGGTGGGACCTCCTGTGCTGCAGGGAAAGGGCTAGAGGTTCCTGGAAACTGTCCAAACCCCCTCTTTCCCCAAGGAGCTTCAGCCAAGATGACAATGTGTTAGCTCTGGTCCTCATTGCTGAGTGGTGGCAGGGTGGTCTACGGCCACCAGGATCCAACAGACTGCCAGGCCCCACTTTGCTGGCTCATGCAGTCCTTCCTCCTCCTCCCTCCCTGCCTCTTACCTGGGAGCTCTTCTGCTATCAGTGCCCAGGGCACAAAGTCCTCCACCCTAGTGAGGGACTGCAAGTGTTTCCCTAAGACAAATGAGCATCACCGCAGGAGACACTACACTCTTGTGCAGGAGGGGCAAGCGAGGAGAAACTCTGAGCTAACCACAACAGAACAACTGGGTTAGCAGCAGCACCATGACCCCACCGTTCTTCCTGCATGCATCCACCAAGCAAACAGCTCTTTGTGGTACCTATGTACAGCAAGCAAGTTGCAAGAGGTAGATGGTGATGCAATATAAGTAGTAGGATAGAGAACTGCTCAGTAAAATACCATTTTTCTATTTTGCAAAAAGGGAACTTTTTTTCAGGTTCTTCCTTTTCTGATGGAGGAAAATGCAGCATTCTTGAAGTAGGGAAGAAAAAAAAAGAAAAGCTCTTGCTCTTCCAGATTAGCCAACACTAAAGGAAACAAAAAAGAGATTTGAGCCCAAATTGAGCAATAGAGGGGCTTAGCTCAAGTTTTCCAGCATACCAGAGAGCTCTACCATTACCAACCTGTCTGAGGAGTTTCTCTTCTTGATGAAGTCTTTTATTAGACAATTTCTGACTAGCCCAGCTGCTCTTCTTCTCCCAGGAGTCTTACCATAACCATCACCCTTGCTTAAATACACCTTGTATTATAGTTAAAATGCTCATCAGCTGTTGATCTTACATAGTTTCATGCCAATGCACCACAGCTGGGCCTCACACATACTAGCTCTGAATATTGATTAAGATGTGAGAGGAAAAACAAGCACCGAGCTTCTGTTATTTTCAAGCGACTTTTGATGAGCTACGTCAGAAATGGCAGGATCGTTTCAGAAATCTGTTGTACCAATAGCTGCTTGTTGTGCATAATGTGTTGAGGAGATGCTAGTGGGAACGGCTATAGTACCAGTTTATAAATAAATTAATTGCTTATAACTGGGAATGCTCCAATAAGGGCACACTTAAAAAAGGTAATTAGGAATAACTCATTTTGCAATAAACTTTTGCAACTTTTTGACGCACAACTGAAAGCCACTTTGCTTGCTCTGCTGTGCGTGGAAACGGTGGATTCTGCTTATCCTTCCTAACGTATGCACAGCCATACGCGATTTCTCTGTTTCTATTAATTGCCAGCGTCTCTCAGTATCACATTTGGTTTGCAGTGTCAAGGTTTATTCCTCCCCCGTTGATGGTTCCTGTATTGCACACAACAAGGGGCTCCTGAATGTCACTTAAATGTTATTAGAGACGCAGCATTCAAACACTGCAGCAGAGGCACAAACACCGTTATAAGTTTCATTTGTAATCTTTAAGGCTTTTTTTTGGCAGTTTATTCTTTCTTGCTGCAGGAAATAAAGCATGTTTCCTATCCGCACCGTGACGAAAAAAAGATTTTAGTACTAATTGGATGAAAAGAACAGTGTAAAACGTAATAGAGAAAATAAATCTAGAAGGGGGAGAGAATTAATGCATAAAAGTCCTGTGGGCCTCCTAAAGAAAGCAAATGTTTACCTGCACTGCGTATGTCTATTTGGAAGGTACCTTAGCCCATTACAAAAATGGAATCAGTGCAACACACCCTTCAATAAATATTTGCACTTCAGATCATTTTCTGAGGCTGTAACGTCATGGCATTAGCTTCATTTCCTTTGTTTATTGGTACGTGTGGTTGCTCTCAGCCAGACTTGTTATTTAATAAACCTGGCCCAGGGATAAGCCACCTGCGGGCAGACGGTGCAGGCGGTTCCGCGCTGCCGACAGTAGATGTCAGCATTGCCATTTTCCTAACGGGAGCAGGCCCACCGAACAGCTTCTCCGGCTGCTTTTGGGAGGAAATTTTCATTGGAGGAGAAATTAGTGAAATATTCACATGGAGAAAATATTAAACTAATAGGCAAGAGCATTTATTTTAGGTACTCTGCACATTTCTATGCTTTTTTAAAATATTCATGTTACCTCATGTCCTAAGATGGATAAAAATGAGAGTACCAAGTCTTTTTCTATCAGTTTAATGCTCTGCCGGCTACTCTTTTGAGGTTTCTTTTAACGATTTTTCACATCATGTGACTGTAGGAAAGAGCATATAAGAAATTATTTCTTCATTTGAGCACGTAGGGTCCGAGAAGGGCAAGTGGCCTCTCTTCTCCCCGCTCTCCATCAGCGAGGGCCACAGCTATAGCGCTGTGAATCCGTTTTACCAGCCTGGGATGGCTTTTCGATAAACTCCCGTGCCTTGCAGGAGGCTGATTGTGCCTATTCTTGAATCTCTGAAAATCAGCGGATAAAACATCCCTAGCTCCATGCCCCCAGCTCGGTTCCCTGATGGGCTCTGCACACGCACCGCAGGGCTGCGCAGCTGGGGTGCAGGGGCAGGGATGGAGGCACTCTGTCTGGTGCAGATATATTCTTTGCTTTGCATTAAGGTGGCAGCATTGGCCGCGCAATGGGGACCTGCAGCAGCCCCGGCTGTGCTCACAGGAGCTGTGCACCCTGCATGAGCTATAGGTGCCTAGCTATAAGGGCTATGTAGGCAGGAGAGCGCAGGGCTGGTAGCGCACACACTGTCAGGCCCTGCAAAGCTCCTCCAGAGCTGATATTTCACCACCCTGAAAGTGTTACTCTCTGACAGCTCTGGGATGTTTTATGGCATGAAGTGGCCCCAGGCAGCCCACGCGTGGCCAGCTGGTATTCACCGAGCTGAATCTGAGCATGATATTTGCCATAGTGAGGACACATGTGAGCAACCAGCCTTCTTGTCCCCACTGTCCTCTCCTGCTTTCGGTGTTTTGGAAAGAGGATAGATGGAGTTTGGGGACAGAAAGTCCCTGCTGGGGTGTGGGGGAAGGGACTAATGAAAGGGACTTCATCTGGAGGGCACTTGAGAGCAAAAGAGACCAGTTGTCTGCCAGTGCTGTGCCTGCCCCAACCCTTCCTGTCCTTCCTTAGGTGCCGAGGGAGAAAGGGAATATCTGGCAGGGGGAAAGGAGCCAGGGAAACGGAGGAGAACCAGAGACAGCGTATAGCGGTGCCTTTATTTACATGGGAGGTTTTAAAATGATGATGGAGTGCGATCGCTGGTAAAGATGAGAAAGGATCATTCATCTTGGAAGACTTCTCCTCTCCCAACTTCTACCACAGCCCCTCTGGCAGCAAACATTTTCAGGAAGGCATCCCTCTGCATGTGGGATTTCAGGCTTTTGGATATCTACAATTAACGCTTTATTGGAGAGACTGACACATCCAAAGTCTTGCAGTCTTGTTCCACCAGCCCTCTTGGGGTCCTAAAGTGGCATTGAACTATTCTGCCAGAGCTGTGCAGTGCCATAACATTCAAATTTCTTTTTAATTTGCACAGGGGTTTGAAAGCCTGGAGCAGCACCGTTTATGAGCAGTGTAGTCTCCTTTCTCTCGCCCTGCAGTGATTCACTGGTGGGAAATACCATCTGAAGATCGTCATCATCACCTTAAATATGTACTTGCCAGCAAGTTTTTGGAGTAGCCAACGCTTTTGTTTTTTGGGCTCCAGACTCACAGAAACCACAACCCTTTGAACGAAGTCAGTCTTCAGATGGTGCATGTGGGATGAAAACCACAGAAGATCAGAATTTTCCATTATAATTACACACAATTGTTTGGACTGATCACAGCATCCTTCATTTCTGTGGTAATTACACTGGCTTTGAACGCCATGTACTGGCATCCCAATGTCTTCCTGATACTCAGTAACTGCTTCTGATCAATGCTGATGTGAATGAATTAAAGTTAATAATATTGCCTCCTATTAAGGCAATGGCTGCTGGGCTTTAATTCAATCCTGCCAGCTGAGAGCCAGCCTGAGCAGGTGGTTTCACTTTGGATGTGAAAAGAGACATGATTTAAGGCCCTGGTAAGCAGGTTGAGATTTTTTTTTTTTTCTCCTGGAAAGGAGGGAGAACAGGTAAGCAGTGATTGTATGTTGGAGAAATACTTTATTAAATATTTTTTTAAGGGCTGTTTTAGGACTTTTTCTTAGCATGGTAAATATTAAAGAATGGGTTTTAAAATTGAAGGTTTTACTTGATTTTGCCTTTCTGCAATAGAAGAAGGAAAAATACATGTTTAAATTTGTTTCTGTGTTATAAATGGGTCATGTTAGATTAGGTAGCTTTATAATGAAAAATATGTTTGTATTGTGCATGAAGCAAGTACCAAAATGCTTTAAAATCCTTGTTTATGTGTTTATATTACTCTTGAAGCCTGGGGCCTGAGTTCACCATTGTCCTGAACTTTGTTCCTCTCATTGTAAACCAGATGCAAAATCTAATTTGTCTTTGCTCTAGATGAGTGAAATTAAAACCCAAGGTACTAGTGAAAATGACAGTACAAGACAGCTGGCAATGGCTCCTGTTCCTTGCTAGTACTTTCCTTCTGTTTAGGTCCCCTTGCAAACTGACAAAAGATATATCTTTGCAAATCATTTTCTAGCCTGCACATGTGTTTAATTAGTCTCCAGTCTGCATAAGGAACTGCAAGGAGAAAGATAATTATGCAGGCTTCATGCTGTTTTGAGCTCTTGCGCTTTGCAATTTCTTTTCCAGTGTTCAATTAAAAGTTAAGCACTTTTTGAGGCTATCCAAGTAGACAGCTATTGATTCTTTATTCTGTAGCAGAAGCCCTTCTTATAGTTTGTCATTTTGTAAAGTTGCTGGTTGGGAGGGAAACTAAGTAGCACATGCCACAATGAATTCAAGGTGTGAGCTATAAAATGGCCTCCCACTGAAGACCCAAATACCTGAAGATTTAGAAGTGCCTGGCTTTTTTTAAACACTAAAAATAATGTTCTTGTTAAATGAAAACAAAACCTGTGATGTATGGAAAAGTTCTGAAAATATTTTACTATGTGAAACAGTGCACCGAAAGCTGAGGTAAGGAAAAGGGGCTATTAGGTCTGTCTAGGCTTGGAGAAGATAACTAGAGCCTGACAACCCATGGGCTCTTCAGGAAAATGTCAAGACCCTCTACCTACACTGACAAGGCACTAGCAAAATAGTACTTTGTATAGGTGTATGGCAATTGTCCCGACAGCTCCCTGGGACCAATGAGAAACCCGAATAAAAGTGGCACTTGGACTGTGCGGTTCTGTGTGGCAGGGGTCCCGGTTCCGCCAACGGTGGTTTGTCGTGTAGTGGATAAAATGCTGCAGGGAGGAGTGGGTACTGTGTGCCTTAACACGTGTTTTAACTACCACGTATGTCTTTACTATGTGCACCGTTTATCTGCTTTGGAGGGAAGAAATGTTTTGCTGGAGACTCATTGTCTCTCTTCCGGTTGTGGACAACGCACGTGTCCTCAGTGGCCATGGTTTACCACTGTCACAGGAAACAAGTTGATGTGACAACACCTGAGAAGATGACAAGGGAAGAAAATTGCAAATGTTTGGTTTTTTGCTATTAATGGGTTGCCTCAATAATGCAATAATCCAATAATGGTGTGTGGAAATTTACTGTGCTTTGTCAGAAGGAAAAAAGCTTCCATGGGGACCTAACCCAAAGGCCATTTACCCCCATGGGATCTTTTCCTCTATTTTAACAGATCTTGAATTTTTCCCTCTAATAAAGGAACAGCCAATACACTATTAGAGAAACTGACACAGTTGGAATATAAATTCCCTGTGCAGAAGTAAAGATCTTTATGCAGTAATGGCTAAGGAGTAAAGAGGGTGGTTCAGACAAAGATTATAAATATCCCCATTAAGGGGCCTCATTTGCACTGATATAATTACAGAAAAAGCAGGGAACTCTTATGGGCAAAGCCAATGTTCCTCATACAGGCTTTCAGCATTGATAATGGCACAGAGCTTAATGGTGACCAAGTCAAATGGTCTCTTCTGTAAGCATTCAGATGAGGAGGCCCTCTGCTCTGCTGCTTTTTCATATCTGATCCCCTGGATATGGGTTGTGCTTCACAGCAACTGGGTACAAGCTTTGGTGTTGAAACCAGCTGAGTCTGGTTCAAGTTTTGCTTGGTCTTTTCTCCTGGGCAGTTTTAACAGGGCCGCAGAAGGCGGTGGCTATGGCTGGGATTGCAGTGAGGCTGCTCTGGAGGGTCCTGCTTCTTCAGGTGGTTCCTCTTGCCCTCCCATGTTGGGGACATAGGCAGGAGATGGCTGTGAGCTGCTTATAACATCAATATTTTAGATCTACAATAGCATAGCTTACTCAGTCCAAATTAACTGTGACCAGTGGAAATGAAAAGCTGATAAAGTACGGTGAAAGAAACATAACGGAATATATGCCTAGGAGGAAGGCTGTTATAAAAATACTGTAGTAGAAGATGAGTCTCTCTTTAATTAACAGATTTATGGTACAGTGGGTGCACGACAAATTGAGGTAGTATGGTTAACTGTGGTGAACAAAGCTGTATCCTAACAACCAGTGGCTCTATAAAACTACATTTGCAATGAAATGTCCTCATGCTTGATAACTCCAAGGTGGACTAAGCTGCAAACCTGAGATCTAGATTTACAGATGAGTGCAAGAATAAATGCTCAAGCGTGGAGACTTTGGCTGAATTTATGAAGTCAATCTGTGAAACCTGGACCTGGTTTCTAGCTTTTGATGCCAGTTCAGATGGATTTTCAGAATGAAGCTTTTGGTCTGTGTGTATTGGTACTCCTGTCATCCCCACACATGGACCAAATTCATCAATGCTTTCTCAGTGTTAAGAATCATTGTTACTTGTTAATATTAATTTACACTAATTGTAGTGTTAATCAAATGCTAATTAAGACACTGTGTTCTGCATGATGATGAAACAGGTAAAGTACTTTAATGGTCACAATACATTTCATATAGAGACTGCACTCTTCACTTGAGGGTATCGAGGAATGGCTGAAGTTGGTTAGAGGGCATTTGCCCCCATTTTACAGGTAGAGAATGACAGTGCTGGCAGTTGTAGTTTAAGATGCCTGCAGTTTTTGCTCATTCCAGGTGCCGTTGTGTTGTGAGCCCAATTTCATACAGGGAGTCTCATGGTGGATTCTGGGAAGTGGGGCAAGTGAGATGTCAAGTCTGAAAATGTCCAATTAAACAGCTTAGAGTTCTATAGAAAACCAGTCCTCTGTTATGCCACTTGCCATAAAGCCAAAATCTGTAGGGCTATTTTGCCTGTTACATAATTTAGTGTGTGAGCTTAGAGATTATTCCTGCATTCCTCCTGTGTTTAAAACTGCTGTTCTTTAGGCACTGTTTGGGAGGAATGATAATATTTTTGAGTTAGACTAGTTGATGTAGTTAGAAAAAATGGACTTGCTTTTGCTCCTACCTGTCTTCCTTCAGCTGTAAGGATTTGGGCTAGACATCACAATTACACTGATCTTGCTGGCCATTCTCAGTATGAAAAAAGACTGGGGCAAAAAGGTTATGTTTTTACACTTTTTCATCAGAGTTGCTGTTTAACACAAATTCCTTTTCCTGTGCAATCTAATTGCCAAAACTTCAGCTGTTTCGTTTGCACAAAGGTAACCCATGGGATATTATACAGATGTAAGAAAGATGTTCTATGTACTGTCTTAATATATTTGTAATAGAGATTCATGCACAAATTAGGGGAAAACAGACTTAGCCATGTGTTTATGAAGTATGGTTAATCTCATCTAAAAAATGGAGGGATGAAGAAAACATTGCTGACATCAAGTTTACCTTTCTTAGCCTTAGATTTGCTGGGAAATATCATATTGTAGCTATCGCTATTTTTATAAGCTTTGTACAAATTCCTGTGCCCTGTGGCTGTTGAAAAGAAAATAACAAGTAGCTTCCAAAAAGCCAGTGGTTTAACTTGTGATGAGAGCCTGTGAATGATGGACATCATGGGTTCAGTTTATTAGATCCAGTCCAGCTCCACCTTGAGTTGATAGGAAAACTTCATGTGATTGAACCAAGGGCTGGGCCAACAGGTTGCTTTCTGCCTTTAGCAGTAAGTAAAATCACTGGGTGATGTCTGCATGCGTGGTATACACAACGATTTTTAAGTTGTTAATTAAAATCAGAAGGATCTGGACATGCTGGATCGACGGGCCAAGGCCAACTGTATGAGCTTTAACAAGGCCAAGTGTCACGTCCTGCACTTGGGTCACAACAACCCCATACAACGCTGCAGGCTTGGGGAAGGGTGGCTGGAAAGCTGCCCAGTGGAGAAGGACCTGGGGGTGCTGGTGGACAGCTGGCTGAACATGAGCCAGCAGTGTGCCCAGGTGGCCAAGAAGGCCAACAGCATCCTGGCTTGTATCACCAATAGTGTGGCCAGCAGGAGTAGGGAAGTGATCGTGCCCCTGTACTCGGCACTGGTGAGGCAGCACCTCAAATACTGTGTTCAGTTTTGGGCCCCTCACTACAAGAAGGACATTGAGGTGCTGGAGCGTGTCCAGAGAAGGGCAACGAAGCTGGTGAAGGGTCTGGAGAACAAGTCTGATGAGGAGCAGCTGAGGGAGCTGGGGGTGTTTAGTCTGGAGAAGAGGAGGCTGGGGGGAGACCTTATCACTCTCTACAACTACCTGAAAGGAGGGTGTAGCGAGGTGGGTGTTGGTCTCTTCTCCCAAGTAACAAGCGATAGGACATGAGGAAATGGGCTCAAGCTTCACCAGGGGAGGTTTAGATTGGATATTAGGAAAAATTTCTTTACTGGAAGAGTGGTCAGGGATTGGAACAGGCTGCCCAGAGAGGTGGTGGAGTCATCATCCCTGGAGGTGTTCAAAAAAACGTGTAGATGTGGCACTTCGGGACATGGTTTAGGAGGCATGGGGGTGTTGAGTTGACAGTTGGACTTTATGATCTTAGAGGTCTTTTCCAACCTTAATGACTGTACGATTCTATGAATTCTGCTGTCAACATGTCTCACTAGGTTCAGTGGGTGCTTATTAGAGACAGAGCCTTGGGTTGGAAAAATGGTCCATGAAGGTGATTATTTCTTTCTGAATTATTCATTGGAGAATCTTCTGCTTGTAAATGATAAGTGTTTTTGACATGTGACCTGACCACATGCCAGTCAGAGTAATTGCTGGCTTGCTGTGAAATCACCAGGCATGGGCTAAGGGGGGGGGTGCAAACTTGGCAAGATGTTCTGCCTTGTAAGTGGAGTGCAAAAGAATGGCTGTGCAGGTTTAGAAGTGTTCCAGCTGATGTCAGACCCCTGGTGTCCCATCATGTGAGGTCTCCAGGACAGTGGAAGACAGACTTGACCATGCATTGTGCCATATATGAATGCTTCCTCCTGAACACAGAGGGACAGAGAGGGAGGAGGAATTCAGGTCTGGACAGATATGTACTCCTGCAACAACTCCAGCTTGATGTGTAAAGATGTTTTTGTCCGCAAAGCTTTTTTTTTTTTTTTTTTTAAAGCAAGTGATCCCCCCTTCTGCAAGAGTGGGAATTCCAACTGTAGTCACTTCTCATATGTTCAAAAATACTGATTTGTAGGCCCTAGCTTGTGAAAACTAATGTTTACATCTGCTTTCAAAAACTTTATAAAAAGCATAGAAAGTGAAAATTGGACACCTGTGATGGAAATGTCAAAATGGATTCATATGGGCTACTCAGCCTGCCTGCCTTCTCTTTCCATACTTTGTTTCAGATTTCCCACCATCATATGGAATGGACTATAAAGAGCTACACTCTGATGTGGGGTTTGAATTATGATTCTGGTCCTGGGAAAGGGCAGTAGATATAGAATTGTGTATTGCCAAGCTGGGATTGAATGGTCATTTCTGAACAGAACCATCTCCTTTCAAAAGTAATCAACTCCACAAAGCACAGCAAAATGAGTTGTGGATCTTCTGTAAGGGAGAAGGTGATCAGACAGATGGTCACGCTGGCCTGTGAAGATACTTGTATTATGTCCCAGCAAAATACGGATACTTACTTGTTCAGAAGTTATTAGAGGTGAATTTAGGTGAGTGAATTCTGATTCTTTTGAACCAGCTGTATATTTTGAAGGGTCAGAAATGCCTTTACAGGAGGTATTTGTTAAAAAATCTGGCTCATTAAGAAAGAAATCTTGTAGTCCTTAAACAGCTATATCATCTTAACTTCCACTGGAATAAACTACTATTAAAAGTAAGGGTACATTTCTCTCTTCCTGACCAGTGGAGAGGAATCAGCAGCCTTCAAACTGCCTTGTAAATACCCGTTTTAGACAGCTAACTGCCTCAGGATGGTAGTATGGTAATCAACACAGAGAGCAAGGAACTGTCTTGTCTGGTCAAAACACAGCACTGGAAAAAGTGGTATCTGAAATGACAGCCTTCTCGAGGGCTTGGTATGTGCATCATCCCTGACTTCAGGGACTGGACTGGAGAAGAGCAGGGGTCCCTACACAGCAAGCCTCTTTCAGACACTGGCAATGCAATTGCCCTTTTCAGAAAGGGGACGAAGCTGGCAGAGCCAATTTTAAGGATACGGAGCCAGTGAAAACCTAGAGGATTTTCCTCTTGGTTTCAGGTGCCTGGATTCCTTTAGGCCTCTCCAGAGAGTCTCAGCTTGTCTTAGGGATTTGGCTTTAAATTACCAGGAACATATCTGAAGCATAAAGTGGCATGAATTATAGTACAAGTTTATCTAAAGTTAAGCTTCTAGTGTATGAGCTAGCACATTTTAAACCAGTTTTGGCATCTTCAAACAACGCAGGGTGCCCAAGACCTAGCCTTGTTTAAGAGAAGCTGAATTACCAATATTTGCTCATTCTATTCTATACTAAAATGAGCAAATGGCTTGATAGCAAAAGTTATGGCTGTGCTAGAAGCAATATGTAGGTAAAAGCAAAGAACTTAAACGTGGCATTTTCAGACCTCAGTTTTGTGGCACTTCAATATTTAAACAAAATATTACAAAAAACACAAAGCAAAACTTTGACATTTAAGTATAGGGTATCAATATTGTACTATGGCTTTCATCAGAGATACATGAAAATGAAATCCACAAAATGCTTCATCCATATCACAAATTGTAATCAGTGTTGGATTTAAAAGACTTTAAAAAAAAAAATCACCTTTTATCCAAGATGTTGGATTTCTACAGAATTTTTGCCTCAAGTCCTATATCTCTGTTAATAAAAATGAAGCAAAAAGATGGACATAAAGACTCTGCAGTCTGTTATATATTAATACACAGGAACTAGTGTACACTGCCACCCTCAGCTGAGTTAAGACAGATCAGAGATTTGACTTCTAATTATTTATATCTTCACATCTGTTATGTGAGAAAATGATGCTGCACTAAGAACAATCAAAACGAGAGAAGTTAAAACTCTGTGCTCAGTCTTGGTCTTGGCTTTAAGCAGTTACTGAAGGCTTGGCTAAATACTCTGGTAGCCAACATTGCTTTTGGCTACCAGTCGCTTGCTAGTCCTTGCCCATCTTGCTTTAAAGTCTGACCTATCAGACCGATTTTTTTTTCATAATTTCCTGGCTGTTCTCTTGGAACAGGAACACAAAATATCTCCTAGGCGTATCTCCAAAAAGATGCATGTTGAAGAAATACCTGAGGATTATTAAATTTGCTAAAAACACAAATGGGAATGGTCAGATTTCAAAGGAGGTTGGTCAGAATGAGGGAAACGCAAGCAAAAAGGAAGTAATGAGTCTGAGGAAAGCAGCAAAGAGCAGGCAAATGTGTTTTGGGGCAACAAGGGTGAAGAGAAGTGAAGTCTTCTGTGCTGGGCTGATTAAGATACAGATAATGGAGGGAGGATTGGGTGCAGGGAGAAAACATAAACAATTTTGTTCAAGCACCCCA
Source organism: Sula dactylatra (assembly GCA_013389905.1). Taxonomy (NCBI): domain Eukaryota; kingdom Metazoa; phylum Chordata; class Aves; order Suliformes; family Sulidae; genus Sula; species Sula dactylatra. The sequence continues at coordinate 729,701 of WEKW01023718.1, forward strand.
CAGCTTTGAATAATTTGGTTTTGCTAGATGTATTCCTTTATGTATATTTTTAATCTGTTTTTACAGAGAAAATTTGGTCACGTCAGGTCTTCATATGTGCACATACAAAAAAATCAAGCCAGAAACCACCTAAAATGATTCTGATGTGCTAATTAGTTAGAGATTCAGACTTCCAATGGGAAGATGCATTGCCTGGGTAACAAGTAGTGGATTACCAGGAAGCATGGTAAAGTAAACAAAAGTAATCACTTCTGCTAGCTTTTCTGTTGCTTATCCTTTAGTTTGTGTGTTTTCTGATATGATGGCATCTCAATTCTTGCCTCTATTACTAAGCACAGATTAGGAAAATACAGCACTTTGTTTTCTCTTATCTTTTGTGTTAAGGATGGTGGCTTTCCTTTTTACATGTCACATAGAAAGGTTTTTTTGAGCTTGTAGTAGGAGTGTATTAACTGCTTTGTAGTCAAAGTTACCTAAACTTGAAAAAGCATATTAACTAAACTTAATTTTGAAGAGAAAAACATATCAAATGAGAAGCCTCTAATTATCCGGAACAGATGATCATTAGTTCCTATAAGCTGCATAAATAACTGTGTTCATAAAGCTGGAGTTTAGAGAGAACATGGGTCACTTACACTTCTGAAAAAAAACCCAAAACTATATGCCACCTCTCTTCTCTCAGCACAATTTAGTCTTGTCTGTGATGCAGAAATACTCCCAGATTTAGTACACAGAGAGCCAAAATGTACCATCTGTCCAATGCTCCTGAGAACTTTCAAAGGCAACAACAGCAGAAGATGTGGAGGCTGTAGTTCTTGGAAACAGCAGCATCGGTGTGGATAGAATAACTCTTTTATTATACATTACAGTGTACAGGCTAGACTACATACATTACAATTCCAGTGTCTGCATTGGGAAGCCTGCACTTGACAGTACTGTGCCCTGTAAAACCTATGCCGTGAGTGCACTGTCCTGACATCACTCTATTATTGACAAGATGCTTGACTTCACTCCCAAATTCGCACTCATGTTGTTGAGTTTTGAGCAAAGTGTCATCTTACACTTTCTTTCCTTTGAAAAAGCTGTGTGAAATTGAAGCCAGACTAAATTTTAGAAATTTTTCAAAGAAAAACAGCTTTTGGATTAGGTGATGAAATAGTATAACTAGTACTCCAGCCAATGCTGGTTATGCTTTTAATAAAATGCTCAGAATGAGCAGCAGAAGTGCTGATGCACTGGGAAACTGACTTTCTTGTTTTCATACAGTCTCAGCTCAAACCCTTCTTTTCAGAGGCTTACTATATCCTAGATATATAATCTATAGAAATAACTGGAAACACAGTAGAAGCTTATACATTGAACATTCTTCTGCAGAGTAGAGACAAAATAATACTGCATCTAATAACTTCAGCTTAACTCTGAATGCCAAACCTCTAGCATTTTAGTATTGCTATTCCTAGCATTCAAAAAAAACCACTTTTTTTTTTCTTCTGGATGTGCTTTCATTAGGCTTAAGTTATTTGAGAATCATATGAGCACTAGCACAGGAGCACAGGAAGAGGTAGAGTAGAATATCTATTGATTTTAAGCTGTCATGGGATCATTTTTATTGAAAATCCTATTCCACTTTTTAAAGCACCCCATTCAGTTACATTTAAAGCCCAGGAACATTACTATGGCCCCTAAGCTTTGAGAACATGATCTTTATAAACACGAAGACCTGGCATTAAGGTATTACACTGTACTTCATGCTACAGTTATGCTATATTTGACATTATTTACATATTTAGATGAAATTTCTGTTCAAGTTGCATCTTTTTGAGACTATTTGTTGTTTGTACTGATCAATTCCTTTAACTTGTTTCCTTTATCAAAACTATCTTTGGCATACATCATTATAGCAAAAAAAAAAAACCAAACCAACAGAAATCAACAAAAAAAAACCCCCAAAAAAACCCCAAACAAACCCAAAACAAAAAAACAAACAAACAAAAAAAAATCCCTGCTCCTCTCATTTTGGAAAAGTAAATATATTTCCATAGTATGGCAAAAGCCTTGATACTTTTCAAGAACAAACATTTCATAGGATACAATGTTCACATCCTGTGGAAAACTGTATGGGTTCCCTCTTCCCCCTGCCCCAAAACTTTTACAGAACCTCTGTGAAATAAATAATGCAAAATATAAGGATGTATAACTTCCCACTCCCTGTTCCCCACCTGCAATACTCAGTGCGTGTAATGCCATCAGTTAAAGCAACTTTCCCGGTAAGCCTTTTGTATTTCAGAATCTCAGTGTTGCAAGTACCCTTGATATGATTCTAAGGATAACCGTTAGCCAAATTCTGCATGTTACTCCGTTGTCGTACAAGCAGCTGCCAGATGGTAATAAGAAGAAAAGACATTTAACGTCAGTCACCTAACTGGAAGCCAGATGGTATAGCAGAAGTTGGAACAAGATGTTTGCCAACTCATTCCAGCTTCCAGCTGTGGTCCCATGCTCCACCATGACCATGTGGACAATGGCCTCTTGACTATCACCATGATACTGTCTGTATAATGTGCCTGGCCAAGCTATGTGCTCATTCAAACCACTGAATTGATGACATTCCCTTGTCCCATTTCCCCAAAAGCTGCACTGAAGAACAATCGGAAATGGGTGTGTAAAAGTCAGTGGGGCAGATAATTCCCTGCTGGCTACTTGTTTGTTGTGATGAAGGGCACAAACTGGAGCTTTTGGGTATCTTCCTGCAGGGGGGAGGAAAGTCGCTGAAAGTAGCTTGGATGGATGTTCTGGTTTTTTTAACTCAACTTGTCAGAATTGTGGTCAGTTTGCTTGTTGAATTCAGTAGGAGGGGTTTTTTTTTTGCTCTGAATGAGAGGATAGTCTCGCAATCCTTCAGTCAGCAGAATAGAGCTGGAAGAGTATCTGGCCTTTAGGCCTTGGGAGCACGAGCAACACTGCTGGAGCATTCCAGTTTACCCAGTTTTTATGAATAATCTCTTCAAATACTGTAAATTATCTGGCTAAGGTGCATGGTTTAGTCTTTGCTGTGTGAGAAAAGTACACAGTCTGTCTAATGAAATGCTCAAGCTACAGCAGATGCTGCTTCCGTGTCTTCCTCATGAGAAATTATGGGATACAGTAACCACACTGGTTACTGCCATTTGGGAGATGATAATCATTTATAATGCAGACTGTTATGAGGCTATAAAGCAGGGTGAATCGAGTGTTTGGAATTCAGCTTAGCAATATCCAAATATAATGTATTTACGGTAGATGGCTCTCAACAAGGTAAAGAGAAACAAGTTGGCTTGTTATGCCTTTTGAGGGAAAATTATTGTACTATCAGGTCATTTATATAGTCACAATGGGATGACATGTAAATAGTTTAGAAGTCGCCAGCCAAATACTATCTCCAAGCTAAGGTTTAAGTCTTCGGGAAATAACAATCAGTGACCAACTGATTCTTCTTTAAAAGCAAAGAAATAAACTCAATGGGTCCTTTAGAGTACTAGCAAATCTCCACATATGGTAGAATTAGTTTTCTTCTCATTTCAACTTTTTATTTTCATAGAAAATACCATTGCAGTGACTGTATCTGACTTTTTTTGAAAATGCAAGCCATAGGACAGCCTGAACTAGCTGGTGTCTGAATACAGAACATAAGTTTTCTGAAGAGCTCTGTCATTGCTAAAATCCTCCAGGAACAGTTTCTGTTATACTTGGAAATGAGTCCAGTAGGTAGTTGTGAAAAATTTGCTCTCTGTTTTTAGTTGCAATTTATTTTTATTTAATTCTTGACATGGTGGATATGTTTGTATCTTTGCGTAGCCTTTTTTATCAAATCTATTACCTGTGCACTTTGATCAAGCTGTTTAAGTATTCCTTTAATAAACCAGGAAGACTGAGATCCTTTTGTCCTTCGCTATTAATTGTTTTCCAATCTTAATCTTCCCTGAAGCACTTCTCTGAGCCCTCTTTAAGCTTTCATCAGCCTTCTTCAGTTGCGGATACCATACATTTCCATATTTCAGTGGGATAGAGAAGTCTTGTGAAAAATTTGTAAGGAGAAGTTAGGCCTCTAGAGGCAGAGAAAACTCTCACAAGTGGAAAAGGGAATTGTTTAGCATTTTGTTTGTTCAATTCTTTGTGTAAAGGCTAACAGCAAACCTGTTGCTGAGAGAAGTGAGTGGTATTAACTTACAGTATTAATCAGCTGTGCTTGTCTGTATGACGTAAGTACAGCTATGCTTACTCTGTGATATGTGGTGGAATTGGAAACTTCCCTAAGAGAATGAGGCCTTCGTTTGAAGCCATCCCAACTGCATTATGTTTTTTTTAATACCACAGTTTTGGAAGTAGTGACTCATGGGTGTTGTGCTTTGTGATGCCACCTCTGCTTATTCTTTGTTATTTTTTGAGATGCTCTGCTGGAGTTCAGGACTGTTCTTTTGGGTTGGATATGAATGAAAAAATGTTGTTCTGGTCACACTGCTTTCCACTGAAGGGAGAAAAAACCAACCCCGCAAGACAAAGACAGGTATGTCAGCATTTGCCCTCCATCTCTTGAACCTAGATGAGCTCGAGCCATGACATGTATCAAACTCAACCCAGTGGTGAAGCTGACAATAAAGAATTTATGAAGAAATACAACAGTTCTTGTCGCCTTAGTAGTGTTGTGACGATCTTGTGCCAAAATATGGTTCATTTATTACAGTTTGGAGACATTGACAGTGCCGAAGTACTCATCGTTTCTCAAGAATGTGTCTACAATGGGAGAGGAAAGGCAATCCTGTGTGACAATCTCTGGAAAGAAAATGCTAAAATAATAGCTTCACATGTAACAGGCCCTCTTGCAGGATTGCATCTTGTTTTTTTCAGACTGAAGACTGAACTGAATTATATAATTCAATTTCACCTACTTCCATCTTCTCTGATCTTCAGACTGTATTTCAATTGTTAAGATTTTAATTTTTTTTTTTACAGTTTACCAGCAAAACTGGTGCCTCTCCTTTCAGACCAGCTATTAGCACTTTTTTTCAGAGACTTTGGACATTTATTTTCAGTTACTTTACATGAATCCAAGCACTGATTCTGAGTTCCTATTGCATGCAAAGGCCATTAATTCAACGGAAATTTAGGATGGGGATCTCTAAAGCTCATCTTAAAAAATCAAAAAAGGATCAGAAAGTTTTCTGTTGAATCCTGCAGCCTTATCTCAAACTCCTAAGAGCCATAACATGTATTCTCCACAAATGTATAGGATATGATATGCTTCTTTCCTAAACTTTTGCCTGGGAAAACTCCTGCTCTTAATTAAACTTGAACATACTGCAGAAACTTAATTTAAGCATTCAGTCCCACAGGACTGAGCTCAGCTGATCCCGCAAACACCCGCTACAGCAACGAAAATGTTTCCTCTGAAGAAGAAATTAGTCCCTTGTTATGGGACTGAAGCAGTTTTCTCCCTCCCTTCTCCTCTAGTTTTCCATCCATTTAAGAAAGCGCAGTATAACCTAGTCAGAAAGGTGGCAGAAGCCAGCGGGGAGGACCCTGAGGGGCCACCGGGGCCTGGCTTTGCCAGCAGCCACCCCGGAAACCTCCAGAATTCCCCTCACGCCCCGCTCTGGGGCCGCTCCCTCCCCGGTAAAATGCGCGAGGAGCTTCGCCTCGACTTAAGGACAGCGCCCGTTGGGACGTCTGGGGGCAAGAAAGTGAAGTGTGAGTAACGGTAAATTAAACTAAATTAAATTAAGTCGTCGCTGGGGGTTGGGGGACGGCGCGCCCACACGCCTTTCCCGCCACCGCCCCGCGGCGGCGGCTCCGTGTGGGACGGGCGCCTCTTCTCGCGAGA
>WEKW01023719.1:4819-22475 GCA_013389905.1 Sula dactylatra
TGATATGTCCACCAAATGTATCGTAATTGAAGAACTGACACTCCTTTTCACGATAGCAGGTATTTTCTGTCTCTCCCTTGATTACGATGTTCCTCGTAAGAACTCCAACTTCTGCCCTCATGTCCACTCCGTCAATAATTTCTCCTACATGAGGAAACTGAGGATTTTCTGTCCAAAAGCAGTTTTGAAGGAGGACAAAAAAAANTAACATGCTGTTGTCTCCTAGCTTTTCTTATGCTAAGGCACACAAAAAGCACATAATCGTTAGATGATAAACATTAACCCAGCTAACACCAAGCAAATTCCCCCCTTCCAGACTGCGGTTGCCTCAATGACAGTTAAGTATCTTGCAGAACAACAAATCAAGTATGCTACTCCATGTTTCCTTCCAAAACAAAGTGCTGCCTATGAATTTTTTCATTTTAGGTAAGACAACTAATCCTAAACAAATACCAGCATTTTATTTGCAAGTGCATCTTAATTTCAGTCCAATAGTTCATGAACAGAATGGATAAAAAACAAAGAGAAGTTTAAATGAATCCAAGGTATCTAGAAAACTTCTAATGAAACACAGATGCATATTTACTTTAAAAGAAAAAAAGATGCTAGCTACTTAATCTGTCCTGAAGAAAAAATAAGAACTGAAAATGAGACCAAACACCTTTAGAAAATACTGTATTCATCCCCCTGAAAGAAAAAAGGATTTGCTTTCCTAACCAAATTTGCTCTTTCCTAGATAGCTATTCTGATGATGCATAAACTAAAATTACGGAAAATGAGATACTCTGGTTTTACACTGTTCCTCCAAAGAAGCAATCCATTTCTTATTTGTCTATACAAACTGAGAAAATTATATGGTCCTGTAAACCTTAAAAAATATGTATTTATGTGTTCATTTTTTAAAAAGATTTTTTTTCCCTTGGGTTCCCTCCCCCGCCATTTATTGATTCACTGAATACAGAGTGTCACTATGCCTTCAAAGCTTACAAAAGGATACAAGCCTAAACTGGTCATTACCATAATATGAAGCAGAACCGAGAGTGGTATTAATTCTGTACCTGCTGTTGAAGATTTAAAAAGACAATAGACATCTGTAAATGGAACTGCACTCTTCTCCTTGAAGGCTTACCTATTGTTTTTCCCTATATTTGAGTAGCATACATAAATCAAGCTAAGAGCGAGCAACTAGGCCTCCTACAGAACAATACTTTCTAGTCTTCCTACTACAAAGGGGCCAAAATAGCTAAAAACTTAGGAAAAATATAAAAGAAAGAAATTCAAAATATGGTGAGTTCTTCAGCATGTCAAGTTTGCCATTCCACAGAAAATTCATTCTTTGTGGAACAAATATATAGGGTGGTTTGGGGATTTTTTTAAACAGTATCTGTTACTACAACAAAGGAAACTTGATATTGGGGGTGAAAAAAAACTCAAGATGGGCCTGTTCATCTCCTTTAACATCTTTTAAAGATCTATATATAGCTCAGATAGCATTCATTTTTAAAAAAAAAAGCCAAGATTTTGTATTTTATGCCACATTGTAAATCTTGTAAAAAAAAAATTTTTTTAAATCCTTTAAAGGCAGCTGCTTTTCCACAGTAGATGATTTCCGAGATGAAACAGTTTGCACACACGTGCACACACACACACTATTCTATGGTGACAAAAACCTTCTTAAACTTCATACTGCAACCTTCAAGTTAAGCTTGCTCTTTAAAATACTGTGCTCAATAACACTCACAACGTGAGACGCTTAAAAACAAAGCCCAGAAAGTGTCATGCTCCATGGCACTAAGTCAGCTCTGCGGCTTCACCCACCCTGCTATTCTCCAATGTATAGCAAGATGAACTTAGATACACTTTCTCCGTATCTGGGAATTCACAATACACAAAAGCATATCTGACCCGGTCTAATGAATGCTGTGGGATGCAAACTGCACTGCAATGTGGACATACAAACTGGCAGTCCCTTAAGACATGGGGGAACAGGAAAGTTTGAAGGCGTCCACAGAAAGCTCCTGAGAACCGAGAAGGGCTGAGTGGTTTGAAGAAGAGGAAGTTGCACTGTACACAGGTGAATGGGACAAAAACAGATCCTGAAGAGCACTGATCAGCTGCTGCAAATTAACACTGCAAAACAACACTAGCTAGTGCGTGCTACGAACTGATGCTGCAGCCCACCAGAAGGCAGCAAGAGGGGAAGCTGAAGAAGACCTGAGGCTGGTGGACCACCAGGGAGGAGGGTGCTGGCACTGAGTGGGTACAGAGCGACAGAAGGAAAACACGGACAGCAGCCAGAGCAGGGGAGCCAGTCCCATGGGAAGCTCTTGTGAAGTCAAGCAGAATGACTCAGATAATAAAAAAGGAAACGGTCAACAACTTGCATGACCGTTTTGTGCGCATCACACCCAAAGGAAAAACAGACAGCAACTACTCAGGGATATCCTGTGTAAGCAGAGACTTGAAAGTGCCACTTATTTCATAACCGTTTCACTGGTGGGGGATGGAGGGGGAACTGAGGAAAAGGAGGCGGGGGAGGAAAGGGGAGGTTCAAAGATTGCCATTTTCTTTTTTTCTTCCCCCCTTTTTTTTTTCTCTATTCCTTTTTTAAGAACAGAAAAATTTATAATGATAGCACTTCAAAAGATGGGAAGGGCACTGAAGGCAAAGGAAATGGTAATGACCACAACAGCCATTCAAGCACATATAAAGAGAACTAGTGAAAAGACAGAAAGGAGCCGAGAAAGGAAAACAAGCATAATCCCCTTGGAAGAAAACTAAAGCATTCAATGAGCCTGGGAAGAAAGGAGAAAGAAAAATTAGTATGGTAAACTGTGAGGCAGACCCGACATTATACAGAGCAATTTTACAGCAAGAAGTACACGTTCCTATGTACTTCTTGCTGTAGAGACAGGTAAACAGGCTGCCGCTGTTTCTTTACTGCAGCCGCTGAAAGGGACCATCCAGGGTGTACTACCGTGAATATGTATTTGACACAAATCTGCAAGTGGTGTGATTGCTCTTATACCTTTGACTTTGACCTGATGCTTGGTACACTCCGGGCAGGGAAGGAGGGTGAATTCCTCTGTCTGATACATTGAATAGTCTGTGCTTGCGACCACAATCCGGTCTCCCGGCTCCCAGCTACTAACATCATCCAGAAGATTCATTATCACTCCACCTACAGCTTCTACCTGGAAGCCTGAAATTGGGACGCCTAATTAAAAAAAAAAGTAAACACAATGTAAGATTATATTCACCTTTATATGAAACGATTTCTAAGAAGATACTAGTAGAAATGTATGGGATTTCACAAACTCCAAAGCCCTCTAAAGTACAATTCTGCTCTGAAACTTGCCAGTATGAGATACCATTACAGCCTGCTTATTTGGTGGATCTCAAAACAAATGGAAAAGATGGAATTAACAGTGACAGGGGAAAAAAAAATCTATTAATTTAAAAAAAAAAAAAAACCCAAACCCTAATATTATATGGCAACAATTTGTAGGTCCAGCTACCTCCACTTGTTTCAAGTGACTTTTTTTGCCATTTACAACTCTAGAGATGTAATCAAGGACCTGGCAAAACAAAGCAGGGAGACCTTCCTTTTTATTCATAACTAGTAAAACAGTTTGGTAGGCTAAATTACACACATGCTATTTCACTGCCTTGTGATGGATTTCCATAAGTTCAGCACCTCTTGCTTTCTCTTGATCCTAATTCTACAGTACCAGCAAGTAAAAGATGTATTTTGGTGGATTTTTTTAAACATAAGTCTATACATTTTCACAGGGCTGCAATGAACAGTGAAGAAGCAATATCAAATAGCTCAATTACTTAACAAATAAATATCCAACTACCTTAAAGAAATTCTTCTGAGGCAAATACGATATTCCTTAGTAATTCTACAAACAGGAAAAGACGACTGCCCATAAAAAGTAAACTCAGATCTTAAACATAAAAATGAATAAAGGATAAAAGTAAATGAGTGGTAGGCCTTCCAGGCTCTTTATACCACAGACTCAAGTTGGTATGAGAAAAGCTGCCTAAAGTTCAGCATCAAACAGCAACAGAAGATTGTAACAAGAATAAAACATTTCTCTTGGCTTCTACCAAGTTTTCTTTTTAGGATCATAGCCACCATCTCAGAAGCTTAGATTTAGCATATACATGACTGACAAATTACTAAAAGAAAAAAAAAAAGAGGGTCTTACAAAAGGCTGAAACAGACATTTATCTCTATCTAAATATATTATTAATGAAGACTCTTAATAGACTGTTCACATACTGTATACAAATAGGTTGAGAAAATAGTTTGCAGCAAAGAACTGTGTCCTCATACTTCATCCACAGCAAGAAAAAAAACCCCTAAAACCAACTCAGAGTACTCAGAAATTTAAATTGCAATCAACAGTTCTATCAAAAAAAAAAAAGCATATACAATATTTTTACTCCTTCCCCAACTGTAGGATTTCACAAAATGCTTTCTTACCATCATTCCACTCGCTGTAAGCTCTCACAACAAACTTCTGACCATCCACTGTCAAAAACTCTTTCTGAGCAAGAGCTTTCCCACCAGTGCTGTGATTTTCATAGTTTCTCACTGATTCATTACAGGAAGAATTTCCACCACCTATGACACCAACGAAAGCCCAAGCTTGCCTGTGAAAAACAAAAGTAATGTTTAAATGTAATGGTTCTTAACAAATTCTTCACAAACAGGTAAAAGACAAGTCAAGGAGCACTGAAGTATTAAATAATCTTTTTGCTTGCTCTTCCAAATTAGTTTTAAAATGCAACTTCAAAATGCAGAAGAAAAGTGGGCAGACCTCATTGAAAAGAAACATTGTTTAAAATAACTGGATGTCCTATATACCAATTGGCAAACACAAGGGCTGTTAATGAAGACTTTCAGATACATTTTTAGAACATCTAACGAGACACACTTTTTCCAAAAGCAAATCACAAGAGATGAGCGACAGAAGTGATACAGGATCCTACTCCCAAACAGCTTTTCCAGGGCACAGGAAGACTAGGAGCCAGCGCTGACGTTCCTGCTGCAGCCCACTGCCGTCATGGTGCCATGGCAAGTGGCATCCCAGAGTCCCAGGAGACCGTGCATGCATCAGGCCGGGAGGGACGGACATCGCCAGCAGCAGCTGCTGGTGATCACCGTACTGGACGGGCAATACCTTTTGAAGGGCAATACCTATTTCAAGACGCACAGACCCAGAAACGGCACCACATACTGTTACACAACCTTTGCACAAGGGATTACCGATGTTTCTGAAGACTGAGACCAAGGATTTTTGCTTTTACCCCTCACTGGCCCTTCACTCAGCTGGACATCTACTTGGCTGAGCACCAGCGTGGAGCAGGGAACTGTCCTGGATGCACTTCCCCTTCCTACAGCTCTGCTCAACACATCCAAGTTTTAGGAAATAAAAAACAAACCACACGTCACAGAAAGCTGCTACAAAGTTCAAAAAACAAGACTATTTTGCTGCCCTTTACTGCTCTGTAATGCCGTAATTATGTGTGCAGAGGAAGCAGTCGAGATCATCTATTAAAAAGCTGAACAGTTTTGCATCATTAAAGTTGAATCATTCACCCCAAACGAAAACAGTGTTGGCTAGCTGGACTGTAGTCTGTTGCTAATGATTGATTCAAAGGCAGATATTAAAACCACTTTCAATCCAGTTGCCTTTATTTCAGTCCCCTCATGATGTTCTTATTGATTGGGATTAAAAGGCCAGATGAAACTGTTCAGTGTTAACCTGTTCATAGGAATAGTACGTACTGGGCTAGCTTTTCAGCAGCAGCAGCAAAGCTGAAGGTTTCACATACCAGACTTTAAAACAGAGATATTTTAATGCATGCTATTTTGCAGGAAGAGGCAGAAGGGAAGAGGGATGTAACGGAATTTTCACTCTCCAGGCCGAAATCTCCTTCACTGGCTTTACAGGTTTAACAAAACGACCCTGCTTTTCCTCAGGAAGCACTCGGGGAGAGCTCACCCGTCTTCCACAGAACAAGACAATTTTATGTGCTTACAGAGCCTCTACCAACTAATGAAAACAGACAAGAATCAGTTCAGCAGAGAAGGAAGAAAGCCTGCTTCTTCCTGGTTGCAGGCTGACGAAGTTTCTCATCTCAGACAAACTGGCGTGGAGGTCACGGCCAGAGCCAGACGGCAGAAACCCACGCCTGCAGGCCAGGTCAGGGCTGGCTGCACAGCGACCTGAACAACGGCCACACGGGCTTCCCTGCTTTCAGGAGGTGGTACTTATTACAGGACATCCAGGTTTCAGCACCTCTGACCAAGCTGCTTCAGAGGCAGCGCTGCAAGCACTTTCCATCCCATGACCACATGCTTACACAGCCACTGACACAAACGTGCTTCTGACGGGAACCGAGGTCAGAACATGCCATCCTGACTGACAGCCCAGCCTGCCCCTGCCAAAGCAGAGGGAGGAAATTAACTGGAACACAGATGTTGGGGGATAGTGAGGGGTAAGAGTAGAATGGAAAAACCAAAACGACCGATTTCCTGGAAAATAGAAACAGGTTATACGATACCACCTTAATGGAAGCTGAAGACTGGACTGACAGATAGTTGGTGTCCCTTCCACTTGTATTGCTAAGCCTGTGCAGCACAAAGCCACGTTCAGGACATGCATCGCAAAAAGTCATTTGCGGCAACTAAATGAACAGCAGTTTAATTTTCCTGCTTTAATAATTCCTATTATACCTCCTCTATCATCCCACCATCCAAACCCTGACCAACTGAAAAGAATGGTCAAAGATACAGAAACACCTTACAAGTATACTTCAACAACAAAATATTTTTACAGATCAGTTCCCTTGCAGAATCAGTGGAGGGCTAATGTACTTTCATTTCAACACTGCACAGGTATGAATAAGACACTGTTTGATATACAGGATTAGCATCCTTTCCCTGTATTCAGTTTCTAGCTTGGTGTTCCTTGCTCCTCCAAACATAAAGTCATATGCACTAAAACCTTCACCTAGCAACTGTTTTCTATTCGTGTGTTTGAACAAGACAAAATTCCTTGCCGTACCCAGTTTTAATTTCTGTAAAGAACAGTGAAAGAGAACAATTGCGAGTAAGTAATAAAGTTTATCACACAAATTCCTGCAACTGTCAGCCTCTGCACTATCAAAATACCACATACTGAATACTACTACTGCAGTTCTACATACAACACCAAGAATCCTCTGAAGACTTTAGGAGCACACACTGCCAAAGTTTAATGAATCCCGCAAAGGCGGCAGAATCTGTATCTAATCTTTACTCAGCACAAAAGGGAAAAGAAATTATTTACCTGTAACTCAATCCTCTGACAAACTTACTTCCCAGAAGATTTTGAATAGTCACTCTGGTTTCCTCCAGTAGATTTTTAGCAGCTGAATCTCCTACAGCAATAGCAACAATGCGACCAGGACTGCCATTTTTCAGTAAGTTCTGGAGCTTCAAGCTTTCTTCTGAAAATTCGTGAGTATCAAACTTCAGCACTTCCAAAACCTCTGCTGTGTCCTGATCAATCACTCTCACATTTAGTCCTCGGGAAAAATTCTTTTTAAATGTATGATGACCATAGGCCAGCCCTGAGAAATACATAGTCTTTGACAGAAGAGTCCATGATAACTTCTGGTGCCCGTGCAACTCCAGCGTTCCTTCAGGGCCCACGCCAATAAATTTTTTGCCAAATTCTGGCACATCAGCACCTTCAGTTGACTTGCCATACAAAATAATAGTTGCTTTGGATTTATAGCGGCATTTCTCTGCTCCAACATGAAGCATTCCACCATCCTTTATCAGGATAAATTGAGTTCTCAAGGTAATATTTTTAGAACCTTCTTTATCATCACCAAAAACAAGTAACCCTAAAGGAAAAAAAAAAATATTTCTGTAGGTTAAAGCAAAATTCAGATAGACTCAAAGAACCAAGTTCTGCAATAAGAACAACAGAAAAATTACAGATTTATTTTCGACACCCATGAATTTAGCTGTAGTGCTCTTATACACGTTTAAGAATATTTGGGAAAGTAACTCCTACCAATTGTGATCTATCTTCCTAAGAATTTTGTCAGTTTATTCCTAATTTTTTTCTGCCATTTTCATTAGAATTACTAACATACCACAGTCACCATCAGAAGACAATCAGATCTTGTACACGGAAGGCTACTACATAAGGCTTGTTTTACTACATCCTACAGAAAACCACACCAATGCTCTACTGAAAAGACTCTACAGTATTCATTCATCTTTTTAATGATATTCCTGGACTGGTAGCAGGCTGAAAAGTAAAAGCAGGGGAATTGATCAATAAACTGCAACATAAAATTCCAACACATTTTCATGTAATCACAGAAGTAAAAACTATGCAGTAAACTGAAGCATGATGTTGATCTTGCCATTTCGTACCTCCATCCTGTATAACTATAGAGTGTACTGTAGCGTCTGAGTTCAGACGAAACAAATCCCCTTTTTTGATAATAACTCTCTTCTCAGGATCTTTTCCAGGGCTCCAGTTTTTAAGACGAGGATTCTGATCGGGACAATTCTCTGCAATACAATGTGAAATTCAGCTTTTAAAAAACAAGCGTTGTCACATCAATCAAGGCGGCAGTAGGATGAACATGAGCAAGGCAGAGTCAGTCACCCACAAATGATTTCCACGTCCTTCCGTGGTTACGGTGCTGCAGCCACCAATGCTACTGTTTGTATTCGAACAGCCAAAAAGATACCTGAAAGGTGGCTAAACTCTCAAGGGTGGGAAGGCATTCTTATACTGAATGAAGCTACTGATGACCACAGACTGAACTGTCAACATACACTGTGACAACAGATACTTTCAAACTTCATCTGATTTTTTTTTTTTTCGTATTTGTTACACCACCTGCAGTAGATGAGGAGAGGTAGGTGGGAGGCACTCAGATCCATAGCAGTCAGACTAAGCACTGGGTGTACTAGGCCAGCTACCTAGGCCAACTAACATCGTTGTAAAGCATCTAAATATCTTGTAAAGCATCTAAATATCTCGCCTCCCTCAAGGTCTCTCCCTGTGTGAGAAAGACTCATCCCTTCTTGCTTTTAAGCATCCAAACACTTCTTTCAGTGTATGTTTTCAGGTAAGGGATAAAGAGGGACAAGACGTCCTTGTTATATTTAGCATAATACGTTACTGGTCTTCCACGAAACTGCTCTAACAAGACATTTGGGTCTCAACTCACAGGGTGCACTCCTTTGGAAGCCAGCTTAAATATGAGGCTACAAACCACGTGAGAACAGAGACACATGCAATCCTTGCTGAAACGCTGCTGAAGGTTTGGTACTACACAGGCGACAACACGATACCACAAGGCCAGAGAAGGAGAAGGCAGTAGCAAGAAGTGACAGGGTTGTGTGATTTCAGATGAAGTTACAGCAATGTAGTATTTACAACACGCAAATCTTTAGCATATGAAGCAGCTGAGTAATGCAGCAGCATAGACATACTATAAAAAACAGAAACAGGAAGTATATTCCCTGGATTTTCTTACCAAAAGAAAAGTCAGACTGAAAATATTTTTCTTAAGCAAAATACAGTCAAAAAGATGCCAAAATAAACAGGTTAGCAGCCCGACTGCTAACAGTAACAGTCAAAATAGCCTTTTCACACCATATCTTATAGAGAAAAACACCCACAGAACTGCAATGCAACTTTGGGGGCAAAAAGCTATTAGCAATGGCCCATTCTTGGAAAATCTAAAGAAAGTGAAACCTATCCACAAGTTTAACACAAGCCAGCCTTAGCTTTGCTGACAGAAATGTTTTTCCTTTGGTGTTACCCTCCACATTTCGAATGCTTTCCAACTCAGGAAACCCACATAAACCAAGATTTGACTACCAGTGGGAAAAAATTAGCAGAACTGCATAAGGGCAAAAGGCATCCAAGTAGTAATATAAAAATAAAACCAGAAGAAAATCTTTGGGGGGGGGATCCTAAAAAGATAACATTTAGAAAATGAAATTCAACACATGAGGAAAAGCCAAAAAGCAAGAATCATTGTGATAAGACTGCTGAGCACTCATCAGATAAATGCAAGTCTATTGCCTGACTCATGCATAGTCACTAACCCCTTCCCCCAGAAACCACACACACAAGCACTGTGAAGTTAACACATATTTCCTGGCTGGTGGCAAAGGGCAATGTGAGGAAACCATGAGTCAGCAACCTCATGATTTCTGCCTGCGTGATTTACATTAGAGAAGATCTAGCAACTGTAAATTTTTCTGTTAAATCAGAACGAAGAGGTATACAAAAAACCCTAAAATCTATTCTATATTACAATCCAGCAAGGAAGCCACCAGGATGAGAAGTAGGCACTCCTGTAATACAAGCATGCTTCTGAAGCACGGTGGATCAACTTTTTGGCAAGCAGATCAGATGTGCTCAGCAAAAATATTTTTAAATTCTCCCTTAGCAATTGCAGTGGGGTGCAGGGAAACATCAAATATTTAGTGCTTCACCATATGTTACCTCCAAAATTACTGATTAGATTTTACAGACCACAGTCATTGCCTCTATAGTTAAGGTTAAATGAAAACAGAAGCAGAGACCGGAAAATGCTAGGTAGTTATGGCCTTGCCAAATTTAACCACTGATGAAAATTTTTCAAGTCAAGCCTCTGCTTCAGAGTGTTTTTGTAAAAATGGGTCAGCTCTCCTTAAGGTTTAGCTGCTTCTCAGAGTTGGGGAAGGAGAAAGTGATATTTTTGCAAATGGTGAAGGAAAAAAAAAAACCCACCCACACCCTGCCAAAAAAAAATTCTAGAATCTTCCATGTGCTGGAACAAGAATATGAAATTTGGCAGGAGAAAAAGCAGGAAACAGTTCAAGATGTAGTTAAATAGTTCCTTTCTACCTGCTTAGCCACCTAGTCTGGAGTTTTTAAGGCCTCTGGGAAAAAGTTATCAGTGTTATATTATGCTCACTAGAAGTTTATCACAGTTTGGCAGCTAAATTTTCTGAGGATCCTGTTTATCCTGGGCAAGCTCCAGCCAAGAGCTGCAAAGGCCAAGCAGAACTTTTCCCTGAAAACCTCCCCAGCTTGTCATCCTGACCCTGCAGCATAAGCCCCTGGAAATGGGGAAGGAAATTGCATTTCCAGTGCTCTCCCCGATATCCAGCCTTCAGGACTCCTTAGAAAAAAAGATGATGACAGGAAGATAAAAGCAAGGAGGAGAAAAGAAACCAGCTGACAGGCAGGAACAGAAATGCAGACCAAGTATCATTTTCCCTCTGGGGAAGGTATGCCGGAGGTTTAGGATTTACACACAATTACTACTAAGTCTCACATTCCCTCCACTGCCTTTTAAACAGCCATTAAAGATTCTGACAATATGGATTTCCAATTAGCCCTTAAGAAGAACACACCTAGCTGGAACTGCTGTCATTGGCTGCTAGCATGTGCGGGGCTGGAGCTGAGCATATTAACATTTCAACCTGTTGGGAAGCTTTTGGGGAGTTGTTGCAACAATACTACAAGATTAAAATTTCAGCAAGACTTTCCTTGGTGCCTATAGGAGTTTCTCTTGTGTCAGGATTTCCAAAGGATTCTATGGGTGCATGCTGGGTTTTTTTAAAGGATAATGCAGGGAAACTTCAGAAAGACACAATGCAACAATTAATGCTGAAAAATGGCCTGGACTTCCATCGAGAAGAAGTGGGACGTTGAAGGAAAGCAGTCACAACTTGAGTTACTCCTTAGCCCTTACAAAAGTCATCACCATAGACAAAAAAAAGCCCATCTACTAAATCACAGCAACTTTTCCTGCAACTTCGTCAGTATCCTCGATGATCCATCAACCAGACCTTGCCCATGCATTCCACCCAAAATATCTGCACAACTCAATATCTCTGGAATGAGCTACTCCAGATGAAGCAAAACCATTCCAAAACCACTCACATTTTTTGAAAAAGGCAGGCCGTCTCCTTCACATTATCAGCTTTTAAAGCATAAAGGGACTCTTTTTTATGTATCCCACAGCACACAGCAACACCCCACTTCTACAAAAATCATCACCAAAGTCTACAACTTTTAGTTAATTAAAAGTTGAATTCTTGGTATCAAAGCAGAAAGGTTTTTCCACCCCCAAAGTACTTCTCAGAGTCAACTGGCCAAGTCACCCTTTGGCCTTCTCTTGAACCTAGCTGTAACTGAAGTACTTACTGCAGATAGATGTGTACCCCAGTTACCAGTGATCTGGATCACAACTTTTTATTTACTACTCCCTCAAGTTTTTTTTAGTTTCCTTCATATTTATTAGGAAAACACAGTAATTTCACCCAAGAAGAGACCTCGGCAAATCACTACCAAGAGCAGTCCAGTTAGATGCATGCTTTCATTTTGTACTGTCATCTGAAATCCTCAGCTGATCATCTAATTTTTCCGGCTGTGTTGCATTGGCTTTGGAAATGGAATCTTTTGAGTTACAACACCAAAAGCCAGTGAAGAGTCCAAGTCTGTTGTTTTACAACAGCCAACAGTTTCAACTGAAAACCCTGTTTAGCTTTCGGAAACCTGATTTGTGCCTTAAAAAAAAAAAAAAAAAAAAAACACACCACACAAAAACCACACCACCCCAACAAAACAACCCATGCTCCAAACTATACTACCAACCTTTACCAACTGCACCTCATAGCAATTCCTACCAGTATTTGGCCAGAGGGATGTATACTTAGTGATCAGCAGTTAATCGCATCACCTGTTCGTGCTTTATAACCACTGATGTATTTGGGAGGTTTTCCAAATTCCATGGAAGTTGCCCAGTTTTCTAAGATGAGCTGCAAAAAATCAGGGCTAACAGATCAAAAAGGTCCCTGCCCAATTTGTGCATAAACAAAGCAAACATGTACTGTTGGTATAAGTTCTCCCATATTTTGAAATGTTTTTACTTGAACACTCTTTTACTACCTTCCTCAGTCACTCCTTAAACAGGATTTCATTTCGTCTGCAGTTTGTGAGCATATCAGACAGCTTCTTCTGCAGACAAAAATAATTACACTTACACATTTATACTCCTTTCCCCCTCACCAGTAGCCTGTATTCACTGTTATGCCTTTTTGCTTCACATACATAAATCAAATCATTCACAGTAAAAACATATAAAAACGACACTGAAAACAGAAAAAAGAGCTGATCTTAGCCCCCAAGCACTCTGCAGTAAGCATCCTATTTTTTGCACTTAACTTTTAACACTAATCCTGATGCTGAATTATTGAATTTTGTTCACAGGGACCCTAACTTCTAAGATAATTTTGTTTGCAAAAGAACTTACCATCTGGAGCATATTTTGAAGCTATTCCCAAAAAAATCCCCAGTGCAACAAAAAGTGAAAGGCTAGAAATGGCAAAGCAAATGAGAGTATTTTTATGTCTGTTGGCTTCTGCCTGATGGCGGTGCTGATCCACTGGTAAGGATGGGAGTCTTGTCCGGGCTTCTTGTCTCGCAGAGGTAAATTCGGCTGCAGCATGGGTCTGCGAAGGCGGCGGGGGACGGAGAGGGGCAATTCTTCCCGGGACGTATCCTGAAGACCTGTGACTGCTCCCGTTCTGAGGCCGGAGGAAAGCAGGGGAGCTCCCCCTGACATCAGTGTCTTGCATGTTATAAAGTCACTGGGACATGCACACACACACAAAGGGAAAAAAAAAATAAGGGACAGGCTTTCAGAATAGAGTACAATGCATTAAAGAAACCCCAAACAAGCAAAAAAGCCAACAAAATTCTAAGCCACATGCCTTGTTAAGAAGAACAGCCACTGAAACTGTGCCTATTTACAAAGTATCAGTTACTCAGTTGCTACTGGTCATCTGCCATGGTATAATAGCTTGAAACAATAGTATATATATCTTCAACAAAATTAAACTCAAAAGCATCTGGTACAGGAACACAGGACAGCACAGGCTGTTTATTTGTAGTTCCACTAGGTACTACCCACAGAGTGTTTTCACAGTTAACTTGTATTACGTGATTAAGAAACAAGCTGAACAATGAGAAAGCTAGCAACCCCTTCTTCCCCACAGTTATGCAAAGAATGCCTAAATGTATTTCTTCTGCACGCAGAAGCTGAACAAACTCCTCATTGTTTTCCTTTATGGAAAAGAAGCTGAAAGAGACAAGCCTTCCTTCCACACTGGAAGCAGTAAAAAGCACTTACACTTAATATGTAAAATACCAAACACAATTTTATTTATATTCATGCTGATGCAACTGACTCAACACTTTTAATTAGCTGAGGCATATAGAACCTGCAAACTCTTACTCGCAGTGGGATTTGTTTGCTAGTAAAGGTGCATGAGGAATGGTCCTGTAAGAAAGTCATCTGCACCTTGTTGAGCAAACCTCGTGGTTTTTCTCGTTGTCAGGATGCCTGGGGTTGGACACAAAGCCTGGAAGCAACATGACTGCTCCAGGTCTCTGTACCTACCACCCAGAAGTGAGTGTTACTTTTATTTCAGTTACTAGTATTGTTTCCATCTTTTTCTGAAGCAACCAATGACGAAAGCCTACCAAAAACATCACTGCCTGGCCCATCCTCACCAGCAACCTACCACACTATCTGGTTTCCTTTAAGAGACATAAAACTGCATTTGACTGTTTTCTCAGGCTTTCTAGTCAACTGTGTTGTATTGTATAGAATATTCACAAAGCTGGCATGATTTTCTTTTTTATTAACATTTGTTAGGGATGGGATTTTTTGAGAACGCTGCTCAAGTTTCAGTTAACTGAAACCTAACTTTCTAAACTAAATGCTGAAGGGGATTTAGGCATAAGTCGTGTATTAAATAGCAAAATTAATTTTGAAAATAAAAACTACCAATAACGGAAGAGCATAAAGATCCTCTTTCTCTTCCATTAACAAAGGGAAGTCTGAGCTATAGTCTGAAGTGCCAGGCACGCTAGTAAAGGAGAAACGTGACAACTGGAATCTTATTCTGAGAAGTAGCAAAGGAGCCTTTTGTCTCATATGCTGCAAAATCTGATACTTCACTGTTTCAAGGCAAAAGAGTTGTTATTATTGAACGGGCTGGATTAGCCTTTCATGGGAGACAATGCATCTCCAGATGTATGCACAATGACAATAAATGCCCTGAAACATTAACTGGAGTGGCCAACCCAGAGTGCAAAAGTTATGCCAAGTCCTCCAGCAGTGTTTCTCACACCTGCTCGTTGTAGCAAATTGATTCTCACCATTCTCCTTTCTGTTCTTTGAGAAACTGTTTCCCAAACCTAATGCTCTGCTCTCAAACTTAACTGCCTCATGCGTTTTAAGCACTGTGGAACAGCTTGCTTTCACCACACGTGCTTTTACACTCAACTAGTCATCTTTCAGCAGTGAAAACTCAATCATTTCTATGCTTTAGAAGTAGTGTTAAAAGCTGAGTAGAGAAGGAGCTTTTCAACTAATTCAAAGGCAGTATACTGAAGATACTGAAGTATCATTTTTATTAAAACTTTAAAGAAACCCGATGCAGCATTCAGATTCTTTTATGGTTTGGATCCCCAGCTCCTTAAACTTGGTTAAAAAGTTTTTAGATCATGCATTTCTCTATCACACTGACAAAATGGTTACAGAGTGTTCATTATAACTTGATACAAAGGGTAAACAAGTTTGTTAACTGCTCGGCTATATCAACTAAATCCAGAAAGGTTATGCAAAACTTCACTTTTACAAAATAATTTTACAACAATTTTGCCCACTAAGGCCTCTTAAAGTACTGCTAGCTCTTTAAAGAAAAGTCATTCATTACAACAGACATTGAAAACACTTGTGCCAAATCTCAAGCATATTTTGTGCTGTACAAAGCATTCTGCCTTGTTTGCAAGCTTCGTTCTGCAAACAGTAACATTTTTCCAACTATCCCACTTAAGTGCAGACACAGGTCACCCCAAGGACAGGTGGAAAAAAGACTGCAGGATCACTGTCTACCCATTACAAAATAAAAATAATGAAACAAAGCCATAAGGAGATACTTAGAACAATCAAAAGATTTACTGTATATTTTTCCATTGCAACAGGAGTAACCATTTCAACACTTCCTTCCCTCTTCCTGTGTTACTCGAGATTCTCTAGCTGAAAGGAGGATCTTTTCTATCGTGTAGAACAGCTACTGGCTTTTCTGTAAAATTGAGACACATTGATAATCTGATTCAAATGTTGACATCAGAGGCCCCAGGAGAACATGTGCAATTAAAAACACTAGGAAGGACTGATTCCTGTCACCAAGACCTCCTAAAATCACAGAAGTAGGTGGTCTCCTAAAGGAGCTCATGATTTGGGCATCTCCTGACGGTACAGTCCTAGGCAAGAACACCACCACTTCTACAATTGTGCTGTAGTATACAGAGTGATGCAGTATTTTATTTTGCAGCTTGCTTCAGAGTTATTTCAGTAAAAGTCAAGTTCTTGCACAATATGCAACCGATTACCTTACCTAACAGAGTTGTATAGAATTCAATCTGTACAAAACTGTTATTTGCCATGCCATTCACACAGGCTGCTATCACAGTATTCCCAAACTTCTCACCTTTCAGCCTTCAACAGGGTATCATGCAATATTTCAAATCCATTATTCACCACAGCTTTTAGTCAGGGCCACACATTAGTATGCGATTCCAGCTCACCAGTACCAGGTAAGCTTCCAATGCACAGATTCTGCTAGAGCATCTCAGATGTACCTGTAACTACCCATCTGCTGGAAGGCGACGCTCTTTGCATGCCACTCTTTTGCAAGGGTAGTGCTACTCCACATAATCCAGATTTCTGCTTATGCAGCCCTTTCCACAACATAAGCAAGCACTTCTCATACTCATCACAACAGCCAACTCAGCTTAAATCATCTTTTTAAAAAAAGGAGTTTATTTTGCACAGCACCTAAGTAGAAACAGTGATTACCTGCAAATCTGGCTCTGCCAACAGACCATCTGAGCTGTGTGGACAGCAAAAACCACCAGGCAGTAAGCCACTGAGCAGGCTGCAACATCTCCAGTCTCCTCACGTACTCCTTCACCACTTTTAACTGGTGCCACTACTACACACTCATACAAGCCCACATTGTTCCACAGTGGCAGAAACAAGGAACATATGCACTGTACAACCAAGGGATAACATCTGAACCTCCTGAGACATGAGCGTGCACTCAAAAGTCAGCAGCATGCTTATCTGTTACTCAGTTTGGGGCTGGTCTCCTGGAGAAGAACTGGATTGTTTCACGAGGTAATTCAAAACGTCACCTGACACCACACAAAATGTGAGAAATACACCAAGATATTTCATACTTTTGTCAAATCCTTAGCATAACAAAGCACATCAAACACGCTAGAAAACTCCTGCACCCTTGCACCGTCTCGAAACTTGAAAACAAAGTACGCTTACTTCCATACTGTGCAAATAAATTAATGCTTACCTTAAAGCATATTTTAAGGATGCATAGTTCACAGCTCTTAAAAATAAAACAAAAGAGAAACTAGAAGAAACCCCACTTCTGTTGCCCTGGGCTATCAAACACCACCAGCTGTTGTGCTGACCTATTACCACACCATTTAATCTCAAAGTATATAATCCCTATTAAGGAAAAGGCTGGGGG
>WEKW01023722.1:6260-16443 GCA_013389905.1 Sula dactylatra
GGCGCGGCGGGGCCTCCCGGGACCCTCCGCTCCCTTATCAAAAGTCGAGGAGGAGGCGAGCGAGGAGGGCGGCACAGAGGCAGAGGCCGGCAGCCACCCGGGACGCCGCGTTGCCGCCGTCGTGCACCGCTCCGGGCCCTGTGCAGGAGATAAGGGGAAGACAAGGGACAGCGTTAGGGCTGGCAGTAAGCGTTAAGCGGTCGCGTTGTCCGCAAGGTCGTCCCTGTGCATCCCCATGCCCATCCTGCCCCCTCTGTGCTGGGCAGCCCATAGTGCCTGTGCCAGGTGCTGCGTTCCCCTCCCAGGAAGGGATGCTGGTTTTGAAGAGCGTTGCCAGTGTAGGTATTGGTGTGGGGCGGTCTTGAGACGGTAGGCAAGGAGCTCAAGGGACGTTTAGGGGTGATGTGGTCCTTGTTTGAGGAGGAAGATGCCTCGGGCAGGCGCCAGTCCAGCCCCGCCACACTCGGAGGTCACGCTCCTTGGAGGATCCCGTACAGCAGCGGGTCAGGCCCCCGCAGGTGGGAGCAGCCATGCCGCATCCCTGCTGGGAAATGCGGGTCCCCGAGCCAGCAGGAGCTGAGCAGGGCACGGAGTGGCAGCTCCGGGTGAGGACATGGTTTTGTCCACATTCTGGGCACAGGGGCATGAGGGAGAGGACGGAGTGGTGGGGATGGGGTGTGGAGGGCGGGCAAGGCAGGGGATGCCCAGGAGGGTGCAGGCAGGGGTCCAGAAGGAACGTGGCATCTCTCTCTCGTTTTTGGGTGGAACCAGCCCTTCTGCCCGTGGAGTGCAGGAGTCACCAGGTGGATAGCAACAGCTGAGGAGGACCATGAGGGCAAGTGGCCAAGCGCCCGGAGATGGGTGTGCAGCAGATTTGTGCTCATGGGGGTGTCTGTTTAAGGTGTTCAGCGTGCCAGGTGTGCATCGGGGCGAGGAGCACGCTCTGGGAGAACCCCAGTGCCTCATGCCTTGAGGGTGTTTTTTTTTTTAGTCCTGGGCAGACTCTGTTGGTTGAGTTAGGCAGAGTTAGTTGGCCAGACAGCATGCTTGCATGCTGTTTGCTGCAGGTCTGCCCTTGTCACGGGACGGGAAGGGCTGGCACGGGAGCGAGCCTCACCGAGACCTGCTGGCCGAGTGTGGGGAGAGGAGGCGGCACCGCTGCGTGCATCCGTAAGTCACGGGGGGATGTAGCCATGCCATGCTGCACATCCAGCTGGGTCAGAGCCCGGTGCAGCAGGGGTGACCAGGAGGGTGGCTCTCTGGGGAAGGCCCCCACAGGGCTGCCCAACGGGCTCTTCTGGGGGGGCATGGGGATTTGTGGTGCCAGGAGGGGCACAGCTGGTTCAGTCTCAGGGGGCTGATGCGGTGCTTGTTCCTGTCAGGCAGGCGTCTAGGACAGCCAGGGTGGCGAAGCTGAGCGGCTGGATGTCCTTACCCAGGGCAGAGCGGCAAGGACGAGTGGCGACGGAGGCTGCTGGGATGCCCGTCGTGCAGCGGGAGCCCGCGTTTTGGCCAGCATGTCTAGGGCCGCGGACGAGACACGAGCAACACGCCACTGGGAGAGGCTGGGTGTGCATGCAGGTGGTGGGTCATGGCACAAAGGCGCGGGGCACAAATACACCTTCACAACTGACAAGACGCAGATGACTGAGACAGACGCTGGGGATGGCTGGGACTGGAGGGGATCAGAGACCTCGGTACTCGGGAGCTGCGCAACTTGTGGCCAGCAATAAAGGCTCGCTGGTGCAGGAGACGGCAGTGTCCAGATGCGTGGAGTCTCAGGTATGTTTTAGGGTTGTGGTGCAAGGGGGGGTCCTCGGCAGGCAGGCCAGGTGAGGAGCAGGAGGAGGAGGATGTGTGGGCAGGCAGCCGTCGGGGTACGCATCTTGTCTTGTCAGATGAGGGCTGTTCTTTTGTAAAGATTTGGGCTGTTGGGCGCATGAGGATGCTGGTCAGGATCAGAGGAGACAGCCAGGCAGGGCGAGGGAAGCGGGGGCGGCCGCCCAGCAGTCTGCCAAGGGGCGGGCACGGGGCCCGGAGGAGACCTGTGACTGTGGAGAGGCAGGAGGAGATGACAAGGGATGGAGGGCTAGAACGGTAGCACAGTTTATTCCAGTGAGGGTGGGTGGCCAGCAGGCTGGCTCAGAAGCCAGGTAGGTAGATGGTTGGGGGGGCAGTGCTGTAGAGAGGCAGCTGGAGAGGTGGACAGCAGGCTCGCATCCTCCAGACGGCGAGGCGGGAGGAGAGCTCGGTTGGTGGGGGGCCGTCCAGAGAGCCAGCCAGCATGGCGGGTGGGCAGGGGCATAGCTGCCCGGTGGGACAGTCACAGGGTAGGTCGTCAGGTAGGCGGAACAAGAGACTGGGCTGTGGCCACAGGCAGGCAAGGAGCACGCGTGTGAGGGCTGGAGGTTGTGCCGGGGAGGCAGCGGGACTCCCGTTGTACAGTGGGACGGGCAGAGGGAAGCTGAGTGAGGGACAGAGACAGAGAGGTGGGAAGACTGTGGGCACAGTGCAGAGAGGTGGGCAGGATGGGACCCCAGCAGCATCGCGAGGCAGATCGGCAGGCGGGCGGGGCGGTAGAGGAGCAGAGCAAGAAGCAATAAGGCAGGCAGCCGGAGAGACGGGAGGGCAGGCGGGCAGAGATCAAGCATGAGGTGAGGTCTTTTGCTGCCTCCCTGCCTGCCTCTGTGTCTCGTTATGTCCCCAGTTTTTCCTCTTGATCCCTGCTTGTCTGTCTCTCCTTGCATCCCAGCTGGCCCCATTCCACGTCGCCCTGCCTCTGACCCCCCCCTATGTCTGTTTGCCTCCTTCCGTCTCCTTGCATCTGTCTGTGTCGCTGTCTGTCCCTCTCCTTCCATCCCTGTGCATCTCTGTCGTCTTCTGTGTCCCCGTCTCTTCCACTGCCTGTGTTTTAGTGTCTTCCCTGTCCTTGCCTCTGTCTTCCTGTCTGTCTTTCCCTCCACACCTCCGTACCCCCGTCCGTCTCCGCACCGCTCCCTCCACGGGTGTCTCACCCTCTCTCTGCCGTTACGCATGTTTCTCTCTCGCTGTTTCCCTCCTGGTGTGGTTCTCTACTTGTCTCCCCATTTGCCTGCTTCCCTCCATCCTGGTCTCTCCCCATACCCGTCCATCCCCATCCCTCTCTGTCCATGTGGGCCCCTCTTGTCCTGCCTCCCCTCATGGGCGTTGGTTTCCCCTGACAATCCTCCGTCTCTCCCAGTGCCCATATGTCTGGTTGGTCTCCCAAGGTCACCCCGTCCCCATGTTGGGGACCCTTGGACGAGGCGTTCCCCCAGCCTCCACGTCCCGGGGCCCTTGGTGTCCCTCCGTCCACATCTCCCTCTCTGTGATCCTTTGCCTCCGTGTCTGCCTCAGACTCTCCTCCTGCCTCCATCTCTCCCTCTGGGACTTGGACTTTCTGACTTTCTGTCTTTCAGGACATCTCATTCAGTCTGCCTCAGCATTGGGCTCCTTTTGTCAGTCTTGGCCCCCCGCCTGCCCCCCTGGTCTGTGTCTCTCTTCGTCCCTCATCCCTTTTCTCGGTGTCCAGCTCCGTCCTCGTCTGTGCCTCCGCCTCTCCCTCCATCTCTCTCGGTGCCTGCCTGTCCATTCTTCTGTTGTTCCCCTCCTCACATTTTTTTTGCAACTCCCTTATTTTTGCTGCTTCTCTGCGGGTGTGTCTCCATGTCTCCGTGTCTCACAGTTTCTGCCTGTGTTTGTCCCTGGGTCCCTCTCTCGCCCCTCTCTCTGTGTGTGGGTGTCGTGGTCCTTCTCCATCTCGGTCTGCCCCCCTCCGTGCCCCTCCCCGCTCTTTCTCTGGCCCCATCACTCTTTCTGTGTCTCTCCCTGCTCGTGGTCTTCCTTTCCCCATCTCCCTCTCTCTCCTCCCCTCCCTATTACCATTGCTGCGTGTCCCTTGTTCTCCCATCTCTGTCTCAGTCCCTTTCTGTCCCCCTCTGCCTTTGTCTCTCTCCGTCTGTGTCGATGTCTGGTTTATGTGCTCTCTGTGCGCATCTGTCTAGGCGGCCAGCCTGCATGCGCTCTCCGTGCCTCTTCCTCTTTGTCCCGGTCCCTCGTCGTCCCTCCCCTCATCCCTCTTTCTGCATCTCCCTCTCCCCTCTGTCTCCCTCTGCCTCCCCTTCCTCTTTCCCTCCCGCTCTCTGTCTCTCTGTTGGCCTCCCTTTTTCCCCCCGTGCCGGTGTGCATCATTGTCCACCTCCCCCCCGCCTCCCACGTCTCTGTCCCTCTCTCTGTCGCTCACTTTGCCTCCCTATCATCTCCCGCTGCCTCCCTGTCCCCATCTCTTTTTATCTCTCCCTCCATCTCTCCGTGGCGTTTGTCTGTGCGCGTCCACCTTGCCTCCCTCCAGATCTCTGTCTCTCCGCATCTTCGTCCCCCTTCTCTCTCCGAGTCCTTATCTCTGTCCATTTCTGTCCCTGTCTGTCCGTGTCTGTCTCTCCCTGAGTGTCTCTGACCGTCTCTCTCTCTCTCTCTCTCTGTCGGTCCACGTCTCTATCCCTCCTCGTCTTGGTCTCCCTCTCTGTTCCACCACCCCCTGCCCCTGCAACTCTGGTCTCTCTCTCTCGTCACCTGCATCTCCCCTTCTTTTGTCATTCCCCCACCTCCTTCCCTTTCTTCCTGTGCCCCTGTGCTGCATCTCCCCCTGTGTCTGTCTCTGTCGGCCCCCGAGTCCTTCCTGCTGCCTCCCCGGTTTCGGCCTCCCGGTATCTCCTTCTCTTTGATGTCACCTTTCCCCCTCTCCCCCCATCCCTGAGTGTCTGCTGGGGCTTTTGACCTGTCCCAAACTCTGCCTGGGTGTCTCCGTGACTCAGCATGTTCCCCTTTGGTGCCACCTCCTTCTTTTGGAGCCCTGTCTGTCTGATTCTGGCCGCTTTGGGTTCTCCATCCAGGCCACCCTCCGTGTGTCTCCCTCTTTCCTGGCCTTTCCCTCCCCATCCCTATTGGTGTCCTATGCTTGTGTCCTGCAGCCCCCGTCCCTTTATCTGTGTCCCCCTCTCTGTTCCATCCCCATAGGTGTGTCGCCTTCCTTTCCTTTTATTTCCTCTCTACTTAATTTGCTTTTATTTCCTTTATTTTGCATCCCTCCCTCCATCTTTTACCCCCCGCCCCGTCTGTCTGTGGATGCTGGTCTCTCCCCTTCCTGTCTCTTTCCCTGTGTCCGTCTGCCCCCGTGTCTCCCCCCATCTCCCTGCCTCCCAGTCCTCCCCTCGGTGCTCTCTCTTGTTGTGGCCGTCTCAGTGTCCCTGCGTCTTCCCTGCCCTCCGCCTATCCGCGCTGCACGTCTCCCCCTCTCTTGCTCCGTCTCTCGGATGTGTCCTTCGGGGTGTGTGCCCCTTGTGCGGTTCTTCTCACTCCCTCTGTCTGCCAATTTTACTGCCCACTCCCTCCCTCCGAGGTCTGGTCTCCTCCCTCTCGGACCTCTCCCTCCCTCCGTGTGCCACCCCAGTCCAGGTCTCCCCCCCGGCCTTCTCCACCCTCCCTCCCCGCCGTGTGCACGGCTCCCCGTCGCCTGTGCTCTTCCTAGCTGTGCTTCTGGGTCTCCCTCTTTCCCTGCCCCTTTCTGTCTGGGGTGCGAGTCCCTGTGAGGCCTCTCCTTCTCCCCCTCCTCTTCCTCCCGCCTTCTCTCTCTGCCCCCTTCTCCCCTGCCGCCCGTCCTCCCTTCTCCCTCTCTTGCGCAGCTCCCTCACTGCCTCACGGTCTCCCTTTTCCTCTCGCTACGCGTGCCTGCCTCGTTCTGTGTGACTCCCTGTGTCTCCCTTTCTGTCTCCGTCTGCCTCCTGCCATCTCCCCCTGCACATTTTTCCTTTCCTCTGGCTGCATCGCTCCATGTAGCCCTCCGGCTGTCCCTCTCCGCGCATCCATCTCTCTGCTGGGTGTGTCCACATGTCCGGGCCTGTCCCCGGCTCTCGGAGTCCTATTCCACATCGTGCCGTCCGCCCCCTTCTCTTGGTGGCTCCGGTGTTTGTGTATCTGTAGTGCTCTCTTTCACTGTAGTTGCTGCAGTCCGGGTTTCTCAGTCTCTCCCTGTCCTGGTCTCTCCACCCCCATCTCGCCCTCTCTCGGTCTCCGTCTCAGTGTGGTGTCCCCCTCTCTTTGCATCTGTGCCTCCCTCCCCCTGCACCTCTCCCTCCCTCGCCGTGTGTCTGTCTGTCTCATTGTCTCTCTTTCTCTGCTTCCCTGGGCCCATGTCTCTCTGAGGCTCTCTGACCCTCCTCCTCCTCCTCCCTGCATCTTTCTCCCCGGCTCTCTCTGTGGCGTGGTCGCTCCATCTCCCCCTTCCCCTGTGTCTTGCTGTGTCTCTCCGCCTCTCTGAGCCCCTCTCTCTTTTTGTCCCTCTGCCTCTCTGGGTCTTGCTCCCTCTCCGTGCCTGTCTCCCTCTGCTCATCCACCTGCCCCCATCTCTCCCTCCAGTTCTCTCTGTACCACTGTGTGACTCGTCCCATTTCTCTGCCTCTGTGACTACATCGCTCTCTGCAGCTCTCCCTCTGTCACGCTCTCTGCAGGTGGCTCTGCTCCTCTGGATCTTGCTCTTACTTTGGCATGGCTCCTGGTGGAGGGCTGGGGGGACCTGCTCGTTGCCCTGCAAAGTGCTGTCTGCGTTTGCTCCATCCCCAGTTGCTGGTTACTGGTGGGTTGCAGCCATCCGGCTCCCTGACAAGCACCTCCGCTGATGCCTGAGGTCCAGGCCCCCTTGGGGCAAAAGAGCACCCCGATGCCAAGAAACAAGCCCAAGCGAATCTACGGACACCTAGAGGTGGCCACGGACCACAACCACAGGATCAGAAGAGAGACCAGACCAAGAACAACAAACGGGGGACAAGAACAAAGCAGAGGAACAGACAGAGTGCCGGGAAGAGACATAGACGAGCAGGATGGACAAGAGTGAGATGAGATGCGGCACGCAACAGAGATGACATTGCAGACAATGGAGATGGCCGACGTAGAGAAGGACAGAGCGAGGGAGAAGCCCACGGCCAGAGCAGGGCACAGGGAAAAAAGGCAAGGTGTAAAATGCCTGGATACAGAATACGCCAAGAAATGCAGACAGACACCAACCAAAAGACAGAGGCTCTCCGACAGACCCCGCCACAGGAATGACTGCAAAGGGCTGCAAACTCCTCTGCCAGCAAATGACGTGGACCCACCGAGGGACCCTGATGACTGAGCAGCCCCGCGCAGCTGAACACCCGCAGACGTGTGCTGGGGCACGTATGAGCGCTCCCACCGTGCCCGCAGATGCCAACCCGTTCAGATGGGGTGAGACAAACACCCGCACGCCACAAACCACTCAAGAACGGCACAGCCACACCGAAACAGCGAGGGCCTCCCCATGCCTACAGACAGCCTAGAGCAATCACCTACAACAACGCCCAGAGGCAGCCGCCCGAAGCGAAACCTCCAGAGATGGACAGGCGACAACGTGCACACACACACCCCCCAACCTCCAGGACCAACCTGCACACTCGCACGACAGGAACAGGCTGAGACGCAGCGAGAGGACTGCAGGGAGGGAGACAGACAGACAACACGCACAATGCAAGACAACCAGGAGACTCGCAGGGGGCATGGGAGAGACAAGTGAGGACCCAAAGGGCACGCACACATGCACGGCGACAGAGACACCCAGAGTCTGACAAAGGAAGCAAGACCAAGAAAGAGCCTCATCACCACACCAAAGGCATGTACAAGACAGACGCGCTGCTAGGAAGAGGCAGTGCCTGACGTGCTGGGAGATGTGGACGTGCGTGGAGTAAGAGGTGCTGAGACAGGAGGTGCTGTGGAAGGGGTTGAGACCTGCAACCGCTGACCCACAGCGATACACTAACAAACAGAAACAGACTGGCCACCCTGCTGAAGATGCACAGCCCTACAAGGACACCATCCCAAGCTACCATCTGCAACCAGGAAAAGGACCCAGAAACCGAGGGAGAGATAAAAGACAGCTACTGCAAAAGAAGAGAGAGAGACAGCGTGAGCGCTAGAAGCTGGCGGGGAGACGCCCTGAGACTCCATGCCGTAGTCGCGCTCACCCGCTGGTCTGGCTGCCGGCACTGAGCACAGACACATGCAGATTGCGGCCACGCGCCAAGCTGCAATCCAATGCTCTGACACAAGCAGTCCAAAGATCCCATGCCGATCCCAAGACAGCCACAGCAGTACGCCCTGATGGGGACACGCTGATGGCACCTACAACACCCACCCCCCCCCCGACGCATGGCCACTGATGCCACAGCGTGCGCTGGCAGACACAGTGCCAAGGGCTCGGCAGCTGAGGGTTTGCAAACCTGCACGGCCACTCTTCTCCAGGAAGCGGGTGCGCCAAGCAGCGGGGCCTCCCTCCCACGGGAGGCATGGGAACCTGCCCTTCCCTGCAGGAATCAAAGGAGGGCTCCGACATGCTGAGCAAAGACAGACAGCCCCCACAACGTAGGTCAGCCCCTGCGTGCTGACACATTACTGGGTGTTTCCTGAAATGAAGTTAGTTGTTTTCCTGACATAAAAGTTATTTATCTTCCTCCAGCACAGCTCCTGCAATGGTACCCTTCCAGTTAGCGACACACGCATCCTTGACAATACAGGGCCGCTCTCTCTGTCCTCATGCGGTGCCCGTGCCCTCTCTGTCCCACCACAGGGCAACACAAGCAGGGAAGGGGGCTTTGGATTCGACCCCCCCCAACTACAAGGCCGGAGCTCACACCAGACCGGGACAAAAGAAAACCCAGGCCAGGCAGATTACACCGGACCAGGCCACAATGGATGGACCCGACTAGGGTCCGAGACCTTCTGTGGATGATTGAGAGGGGACCCAGCCTACCTTCCACTGGCTCCTTCCATACTCCAGGATGAATCCTGTCTGGACCCATGGCATGACAGGCATTCCACCTGCACAACCAGTCCCTTACAATCTCGGCTTCTGTGACAGGAAAGGTGGCCCTCCAACACGGAGGGCCAGGCGGACCTGGGTCTATCGTTACTAGTATGATTATTACAGACACAGAAACCAAACTGTGCCCTGCCTCTCCTTCTTCTTTGTCCCTATTTGTTGTGTGTGTGGCCAACGCGTACCACTCCCCTGTTTTCCTTTGCCCTCTTCTTGCTTTTCCCATATTTCAACAAGCCTTTCTTGCTGGCTGTCTCGATGCTGGTTTCCCTTCTCATCCAGCTGGGGCCTTCTGCTGTTTCTCTTCTGCCTAAGTGAACTGCAGCTCCACGGTATCCCTTCAAAGCCTGACCTCTCTACCAGAGACACTACCATTTCATTTTTCCACCCCAACACAGAAAAAAGTTCCCCACTTGGCCAAGCTGCCCTTCTGCCCCGCTGGTCTGACTTCTTTTCACCCGACAGGATGGCCCGCTCCTGTCCCATCAAAGGCCAGTCCTTAAAACCAAATTGGTGCTCATGGACAGCACACACACCCCCCCCCCCACCCCCCAGAAAAAAAGCCCTTTAACACATGTTCCCAGGGGCTGCTGCTTGCCACCGCCTGGAGCAGCTGGCACTTTTTGCTCTCTCGACACCCATAGCACCCACTTTACTTGCATTTATTCTCATTGTGCCCCTAAGCTTTCCGCCACTCTGGTTTCGTGACCGCTGCCGTCGCCGAGATGGCTGCCTACCCTCACATCTCCCATGAGTCCTTTGTGTACCTTTGACTTCCCTGGCAAGCCTTGACTCTCACGCAACCCTGCTTCCCAGGAAAAGGCTCGACGTCTGCCTGCCCAGGATGGTGCTGAAGGCATGCCTCCCTCGGCTTGGCTGGTGGGCACAGCGCTTCCTTCATCTATCCCACTGTCTGTCTCCTCTCTACCCTCATACTTCTCTTCCCCAGCCCACTGATGAGGACACGGGAGGGAGAGGAGGAGGGAGAGACCAAGCAGCGGCGTGGGGCTTTGCTGCCTGACAACACCAGGCAGCGACATGCCACGGGAGCCCCCGTGCTTCCCGGCCCCCTCCCCTCCAACCCACATACACCCCTGATGCTCCAGACAGCCAGGTGCCCCACTCCTCCCAAGCCAGATGGCGCCCCCGAAGTGCCAACTGCTCGTCCCAGCTCTCTCACACCATGCAAAAGACCAGAAAGCTCCTCCAGACCTTCTTCAACACCCTCTGCTCAGGTCAAGCCTCTCATCATGCTACAGCACTGGCCCCTTTGCCCCCTCC
>WEKW01023722.1:16519-116368 GCA_013389905.1 Sula dactylatra
CGCCCCCCCCCCCAACAGCTATGACGACTCACAAACCCCACAAGCCACCCTTGCTGAGCCCCTACGACGTATCTGTGCCAAAGCAAGGTTCCCCAAGTGCCAGGCTTGCCAGTGCCCCACAACTAAAGCCAAAGCCGGCCACCGCACCCCACCCCCAAATCACCAAGCACTCTCCGCGGCATGACACGGCCCGTGAGCCCATACATCTGGGAAGGCCAAGGGGCACGCCTTGGCACCATGACGTCCTTGAGAGGCGCCTGCCAGGTCCGCCGCTTCCCTATCACCACCACGTGCTATGGTCCAAGACAGCCAGGGGACAGGGGGTAGCCCCATCTCATCCAAGATGTGCCCCCCCACCCCGGCACGATGTTTTGCGCCCGCTGTCCACCCTGATGCTGCCAAAGTCCGTGCCGGCATGGATGCTCTGCTCACTCTCCACGCCTCCTTGAGCCTGCCACCCATCTCCATCCTCTCCCTCAAGCCGGAGCAGAGGGCTGGCTCCTGCGGTCCACCCTTGGCCCATGACAGACCCTTGGCTTGCCAGAATGCTACATGGACACACCACAGGGACACGCCGCAGCTACACATCACCTTCCTCAATGACAGCTGCCCAGTCCACCATTCCTCAAACCCATTCCCGCCCTCACTGCCTGGATCGCCCAGGCACCACGGGCGCCCGACATGAACTGCCCCACCACAGCCCCCAGTGCCTACGCCGCCCAGCCCGCTGCTGCCAATACAACATGACAACTGCTGGTAGCCCTGCCACTACAACATCCAGGAGAAAAACCCCAGACTGTGCACCCGAAGCGCATGCTCACCTGGCCCGGGCCCCCTCCTCAGCCCTGCACTCCAGCGATGCCGCGGCTTGGCAAGGAGCCTCTTCCCTGGCCATGCCTCCGCAAAGACGAATGGCCACCTGCCTCTGCTGCGCGCCCCTAAACACCCATGAGTCTGCAAGTGCCATGCCCGCCACCGTCTGCCACCCAGCTGTGCGTGCCTGCTCGGGCCAATGCGGATCTCATCACCTGATGCATCCTCTCTGTGGTACCTCACTGCTTGGGGCTCATGCTCGGCACCCCGACACGCTGGCAACATTAAACACAGCCAGCTCTGCTCCATCGCTGGCCAGCTGCCCGCCTTGCCTCCTCCTCTTCTTCTTCTTCCTCCTTCTTGCTATACCTTGCTGCAATAAAACAGGGGACCTACCGTACAGGATGATGCTGGCGTTGGTGTTGCCCAGCTTGTTTGTGGCCACACACGTGTAGTTGCCGTAGTCCTTCTCCGAGACGTTGAAGAAGGTCAGCGTCGACAGGCGGCCCTTGCTCTCGATCCGCACACCCTCCAGCCCGTTTGCTAACCTGCGGGGAAACATGCCGACGCTCTGCGACATATCCTGGCCCCTTCCCCGCGAGCCCTCTCCCTTCCCACCAGCCAACACCACTGTACACCCATACTGGACTCCCTGAATCCCACCAAGAGGAGCCCTTCACCCCAGCATGCTGCCCAAAAGCATGCCGTGCTCTGCATCCCGTAACCCACGGGATAAGACCCACCTGACCCACGTTCACCCCCATGAGCCACTGGGAGAAACAAGCCCAGGACCGACCCACTGAGATGAGTTGATCCCAGCCTTCCTCTGCACAAGGCCCTCAGCCACTGCCAGCCCCCTCTACCTCCGCACCTCCTCACCCTCCGGCCCCAAGGCTGGTGTGGTTGCCCCACCACACCCCAGTCTCCCCCCGCTTCCGCAGCCCCTCACCTGGTGTCCTCCTTGAACCACTGAAACTCTGCCACGGGCACGGCCGAAGCCTCGCACTGCAGGATGCCCTTCTGGCCCACCGAGGCACCCGTGTTCTTGGCATTCGAGATGTACGGCGGGTCTGCGGAGACGCCGTGCCACGTCACGCTGGGTCGTGCGCACCCGCCCCGCCACAATTCCCCCGTCCCTTGCACTCACAGTTGACGGTGACTTTGACTTTCCGCACGTCCGGGACGGCCACGTCGTTGACGGCACTGCACTCGTACTCCCCGGACTGCTCCCGTGTGATGCCCGTGATCTCCAGGTATTCATCCTCGCTCACAAAGCCCTGCCCTGGGAGACATCCCGAGTGCGTGGCACCATCACTCTTCACCCAGGAAACTTGGAATATCCCTTAACAAGCATCCTCACCCTCACACCAGGACACACCAAAGGGCCAGCACCTCCACAACGGACACCAGCAAGCCATGGACGGCCTTCGTGCCACCCCAGCCACCTCTACAGGGACATCTGTCCATCCCACATGAGACCCCTCCTTCGACCCGGGTGGCTCGTCCGCCAAGCCCCGAGCGTGGTCTCACCTTTCCCGGAGAGGTGCCGCCACGTGACGGTGGGCTCCGGTCTCCCAAAGGCCAGGCACATGAGGGTCACGCTGCTGCCCTCGTTCACGGTGATGTCCGATGAGATGTTGACGATCTGGGGGGGGACTGCAAGACACAACGAAGAGCACAGGCACCATCAGCACATCGGCTCACCAGGCCTCATCAGCGCATGCCACTACTGGGAAGTCCTGGCACTGGACACCAGCCTCTGCCCCGTTGCCCTGTTCGGTTGCCAACCCCACATCTCCAAACTGGCATCTCGGACCGGAGCCAAGCACGGCCCTGGGGTCTGCTCACCAGTCCTCTGTGCCGGGTGGGGGCTGGGAATGCCAGACCCCCCCCCAGCCACAGCCGAGACCCCGATAACCAGCTCTCATTACAGCCGGCGACAAGGCTCATATTTTAGCATATTTATTAAAGCTGTTTAAATTACTGAGCGTCTGCTCCATTCAATACCGGCCACAGTGATTTATATTAGTCTGTCCCCAGATACTCCATCTAATAAATAAGTTGGCAGTCGCCGCACCCATAAATATCCCCGGCCCTGGCAAAAAGCAATTAAAGCCCGTACGCCAACACCGTTTCCTGGTGCTCTGGGCCACCAGATGCGGCCCCCAAAAGGGTCTGCACCTCGGGGAGCGAACGGGGCCATACAAAATGACCCTCCCAAAACTAACCACCGCTCCTACAGTGCCAGAAAGGATGCCCCATGCCCCCTCCCCGAGCGCACAACTTGCCGAGAGCCCCAGCTCACATGGCATGGCACGCCCAACCCTCGCATCGAGGGCTCTCCCGCAGCGCTGGGATGATCTCCTGAAAACCACTGCGGCCGACATCGGCACTGCCTGGAAGGGGACGTGAGGGCTGCCCAGCTCTCCTCTTGCCCCCAGGGACTGTCCCTGCCCTGCTGGAGCTGCCACATTGCTGTCCAAACTGACCAGGGTGGGTAAGGACAGATGGACGCCCGGTGGGGGCACTGGAGGGGATGCACCAACATCCCCTGCGGAGCCCGGTCTAAGCTGCCTAGGCCCAGAGCCTCACCAGGGTTAAAAAAAACCAGCACCCCAAGCAAGCCTTTTGTTCCCAGGCAGCCTCCCGGGTGCAGGGAGAAGCCAGGCTTTCCCATGCCTGCTCTCCCGACTGCCTCCTTCCCCGGCATGGAAGAGGCAGTACGGCAGGACGAGCCGCGGCAAAGATGCAGCGCGGTCTCCGAAGCCCGATGGGCCCTGCAAGGTACTAAATTTCCCAGCAACATGACACATTAATATAGAAGTACAGTCTGTCACAGCAGAGGGAGATTTGTCTGAGTCCTTCAGGGGAAAGCGGCAATCCAAAAATGAAAAGCATGCACTGGTGACTGCTGGAATATGTAGTTAAAGCTTGGAGCGAAGCTGGCCGGCTCCGACAGCATGGCCCCGACAAGCTCCACTGCGGGAAGGCTGCCGGCGGCCCTTTCTCACTCAGACAAGATGACCTTATCCCCTATTACCAGCAGCCTTGCACCTCTCCCCTCCACTAACACCACCTCCAACAGGTACCAGAAAAATCTAAAACCAACAGCAGCACCCGAGACAAGCCTTCCCACAACTGAGCATTTGCTGCCTGCTCACAAGTCTACAAGCCACCACTCCCCACGAGCAGTTTTGGTCCGAGATGACGGCGGCACTGTTAGGGGATGCTGGGATTGTGGGAGGCCTCCCCCTGCTCCGGATGGTGGCGGAGACACTGGGCAATGACCATGGGAGATGCCTCTCTCTCCCTCAATTCCTCTTACCCACAAAAAACATGGAGTGGGACAAGAGCAATAGAACACGCTGCAGAGTGCCCGCAAAATCACGGCCGTCGCGCTATCCCTGCTGCATGCAAGGCGCTGCTCGCCCTGCCCGCACCCCTCCCAGTGCTCCTCCGGGATGATCCCCTGCTCGATACTTCATGCTATCTGAGAGGCTATGCGAGCCATTGACTACAGGCGAAAAAAACACCCAAACATTGTGCAAACGTTATCTGCTCCTCACAGCCTTACTAGATATACATGCTCCCGGTACAGACTAATGCTTGCAGGTGAGCACGCTGCCAGAGGAAGGTGGGCACCTCCAGGGCACCTAACACCAACTCCAAACACACGCTCGAGGTTCCTCTCCCTCCCTGTGATGCCTCACAGGGGCGAGGGTGACAAAAGGGGTGCTGAGCAGAGCTAGGACTGCTCCATTGACCCCACGCACCCGCCTGTGCCCCGGACCGGACCAGCACCCCGGCTGCCAGGAGCTTCCCACCCTCCCTGAGCAAGCGCTGCAGCGTTCGGCTCTGTACCCCAACAAAGAGCTACAACTACATAAAAAGAGAACAACGTATGTCCAAGGAAGCCAAGGTGACCTGCATCCCCCAGCAGATATTTTATCTGCTGCACAGGAGGCAAAATTAGCTCCGCACACCTTTCCTTGCACAGCACCTGCTCTACTCTTGTATTTCTTGCATCGCCTTCCCATCCCACCTCCTGCATGCAGCCCTGCTGAGGTCAGACCATGGACAGAGGCACCCTGACAGGCCAGACTGATCACAGACGGACAGATGGACAGCACCCCAGCTGTAGACCCACATGGCACCAGTGCAAGGATGCCGACACAGCCTTGGCCGTGGCTCTGCCAAGGCTGTCCCTCAGGACGATCACCGTCTGACTGTCCTCCAGCAACACACCCCTAGGACAAGGCCATGCTCTCCTGACCTGAAAAGCGGGTCACGTATGCAGGCGGTAAGCCAGAGCTTGCCAAAGCGTCCTCGCCTTCCTGGCCCTCTTCCAGCTTGTGGCCAGCATCCCTTTCCCGTCCCCCGAGTCCCAAACCACAAGTACAAGGTGACATGCAGAAACTGGTGCTCTGGACACAGATGTAAACCTGTCCCCGTCCCAGGCACAGAAATACTTTCACTCCTGTGCAAAAAATCCCACTACCACCCCAATGCTCCCATTCACCAAGCCACACGAATACACGCATCAACCCGAAAGCCCTTCCCTTAGCAAAGGATGCCGATGCAGCGGGCAGACGTGCCGGCAGGTCTCGCAGGCGAG
Organism: Sula dactylatra; assembly: GCA_013389905.1. NCBI lineage: Eukaryota > Metazoa > Chordata > Aves > Suliformes > Sulidae > Sula > Sula dactylatra. The sequence goes on from WEKW01023722.1 coordinate 21,948, forward strand.
AACGGCACCTCCAGAATACCCCGGCCGCGGCCCCAAAGCCGCAGGGGCCACGGAAGCGTTGCCGTGCCGCACCGCTGCCCACCTTCATCGGAGCAGAAATGTCCCTGCAAGGCAGCAGGGGCGTGCGGCGGAGGGACGCCCGTGAGGAGCGATCGTTGCCTATGAGTTTACCAGGACTCGGAGAAGGATATCTAAGGACCCTGATTACTTTTCTATAGATCCCACCAGCCGAGCTGTCGAGGACGGCGTCTCAAGGGCGCGCCGGCTTTGCCTTGGGGGAACTTAATCCCATGGGAGCTGGGCTCGCACGGGGACGCGGCCGGCAGTGGCTGGGACCCGAGCATCAGCAGGCGGGATGAGTCTGGCAGCAAACACAAAGAAGTGGATAAAACCAACCTGCGGCCATTCCCTGAAAATACCATGAGGCGGGTACGGCCAAGGCACACGCGCGGCTGCCCTGACAAGTGTGTCCCACCAGATCTACCATGTCTCAAGAGGGAACAGCTTGGGATCAGTGCTGGGCACGGAGTCCAAAGGTCCTCCTGTCCTCCTATAGAACCCTCCTGGTCCCCGAAGGGCCAGGTCAGATAGCTCTGCTAATACTTTGTGGCCCGCCAGCATGACTATGGATGCTGTTCCTAGTCATTTAGCTGTTGATGTCATCCTTTCCCCGGATTACCTTTGGTTCTTTACATTTACCTCCCCCTGCCCTACGTCCTCTACACAGCAAGTATCCAACAGTTAGCGAAAGCCTCCCCTCGCTACATATAGAAGGTAAGAAATGATCGCTGGGTGAACATGCTTACTGCCGGAGAAGTGGCGAGAACGGCGCTGTCACTCGGCCAGAAAGACGGAGCGCCGTTGCCCGCTCTGCCTTGCGCCGTGTTAACACTTCCTCATGCGCATAATATATTTTATAACAGCTTGCTCCTCCGAGCAGCTCCCATTAGCCCTCATGCATGTCACTACACGCCTGATCGTACAATAGTTAAGGAAAAAGGGTGAGGCGCCCCTCGCCTACTCGCGAGCAATAACGCCACCACAGGGAGAGGCCCCCAAATTAAGCAGCTCTCGGCAGCCGTTGGGACAGGACGTGGATTCCCAGGGGGTTGCTGGGGTTGCACCGCGGATGGATGCAGCTATCGCTCCCTGCGGGGTCCTCCCCGGCCCCAAGACTGCTCGCTGGATAGGGGGTCAGGATGCTCGCCTTCCGGAGCGCTGGGGGAAAAAGCAATAGTGCAGCGCACGGTCCCTATCCCCCCTTATTCCTAGTCCTGCCTTCCTTGTAGAAGACTACGACTGCAAGCGAATTGAATACAGAATAAATCCCAAGGAAGCGAGGAGCGGCATGTTGTGGTGCGGTCTCGCTGGAGCGGCGAGCAGCCCACGGAGGATTTCATCGACCCTGTGTAATATTAATCACAGGTAAGTTAATGCATAATGTTTGGTAGGCCAAAAAAATACATTTGCACTGTAATTTCTTGTTTGTTCGGAAAGCTGGCGAGAGAAATTGAATGTGAAAGCGATGCCGCTAAATTCAATAACAATAAGCCCGTGATTTATCTCCTTCCTTTATCGCTCGAGACCCAAACTGCCTGATTCACGCTACCCATCGGGCCCAGGCACGTGCCGGTTTCTGCCACCATTCACAGGGACTCTGGGACACCATGCCTCGCCTCCCCTCCCTCCCGAACTGGGGGCTGCAAATAGCCCTACGGGGTTGGCCATGGCATCACGCCATGGTCCCGTGATGCTACGTGCCGTACCTGGGATATGCCTTGCAAGCACCCAGGTCTGGGGACAAAAGAGACTGGAGAGCTCAGATCTGGCGAGCCAAGTGTGAGCTGGGCGCTGCCTTGCCCATGGAGGTGCGGGTCCTGCGCTGGCAAGGACGCCTTTTCCCTGCTAAACCATGCGGGAAGAGAGAGCACATCAGTAATCACTGCGTGATCATTGACTACACGTGACACTGACACACGCGACCGCGTGCAGGCTGACTCATCTCCCGGCCCCTCTTAGTGCCGATCCCTACCGGAGGCGCTCGCCGTCGCGGCCCCGGACTATTTTTAGCTGCCAGATCATTACTGCTGCATGCCTCGGAGCGGAGAGCCTGTGCGAGTGCCACGGCTCGACTAACGTCCCTCCTCCACATCGTTAGCTCCTAATCCATTAAAAGAGACTTCTTCCCACACCTTTGATAAAGCGAGTTGATAGATGGATACCTATGGGCTCTTCAAACCGCCAGATGACAGCCACTTGCCCACCTCTACTCGCGGGACGGGTCCCCGTAGGGTCAGCCCTGCCCGCAGAGGGGGACGTCTCATCTTCAGCACTCTGTGGGGAGACGAGAGCTTTCACGGGCACCATCCCACCTACGCCGGGCCATGCTCCTACCCTGGCACCTCGCCACCCCTTGTCAGACACCTCTCATTTTGAGGAGACGCAGCGTTCGTGCTGCTCCTTCACCTCTCCGGCTGCAGCACAGGCTCATGCCCTCCGCAGGGTGACACTGTCACCGCAGGGGATGGGACCGCTGCCCTAGCAGGGGTTGGATGCCTGCCGGAGCTCACGCCGCCTTCCTCCCCGGCACACCCCGGCACCTCCAGCTCTGTGTTTCCTCCCTGCCATAGGCAGGATGGAGCTGTCCGAGGTGTCACTGCACAAGGACTCATTAGCATATGGGAAGGCAGCACAAAGAAGGCAAATATGCTGAAAGCTCACATTTTGCCTGTGCTTTCCATCTCCTTTGCAGATGAGAGGCACGGCGGGACAGCACCAGCGGGTGCGTGCTGAAGGCACCACGGATACACGAACTTCCCGAGAACAGCTCCTGTTTGGGGCGGATGCCCTTAAAGAAGAGATGCGGGCAAGCACCCACGAGGCAGCTCCCAGCTGGGGAGAACCTGCTGCCAGATAGAAATGGATGTGTTTCCCCACCTCCAACTCATCTTTGGTTTTGGGGTGCAAGGACACACACAGTAACCCTGCGCAAACGCACCTCGACATCCCCTCTAGCCTGCGGGGGAAGCAACTGGGGGCAAGGAGGCAACATCAGGAGTTTTAAGAAAGGGTTCCTTCTTGGCAGCAAAGATTATCGTCTCTGATCGAACCCATTCTGATGACAGCCCAATCCGAGAGGCTCGTCAGAGTTGATTTTATCGAGATAATGGATTAAGCACATCTGACAGCTACAGTTTGGTCAACAGAAAGATTTTTGTCAAATTTCCCAGCCAAGCGAGCGGCGTGCCACGCCACCGCCTCGCACGCCCTACAGGTGCTTTGGTTTGGGGGAAATCTTCCCTTTCCCTTCTTGGGGTCTTAAACGCTCCCTTTCCACAGCCTTCCCTCAGTAAAACACCCTTTGTGTGGTCCTTTTACAGGAACAGATCATAACACGCATATTTCAAACACAACCTCTCTGCCGTGGAGACAAGATTTTCCGGCCCGGCTGATATTCCACCGGCAACCGCATCTCTCTCCCTGCGTGTCTGTCTTTCTGCACACCATTTGAGTGCAGCTGAAGGGGGAGGAAAGAAAAAACAACCAACACCCAAAATGACCTCCCTACAGATGCCTTCGGAGCCCGGGACCATCACGTAGGACCGCACAGTTCATTCTCCTCCCACAGGACCGAACTGTGCTACCGTGAGACCCGTTGGCATTAAAAGCAAAGGGATCGACAAGCCGGCATGGACCTTTCTGTGTGAGCGAAGGCAAAATCTGGCCACGCCAGGGACCAAATGCTAACGGGGCATCACACAAATGAAACGGGGGCATTGAGCACCCCGTGCTAGGCGGCGTCTCCCGACCACTTGCTGCGCACCCTTTTTCTCCAGGTTTTCGCCTTGAGATGAGGAAAGCAATAAAACCAGAACTCAGAGTGTTATACCTACTGTGTAACCACCTGTCAGTAAATTTATGAACAATTAGGAAGTAAGAGTGCTTCCCAGGGAGCTATTTGTGCACGCATTAAAACGTTCTTTCTGTTCGGAAATATAATGGGGAAACAACTTCTCCAGTTCTCCCCCCTCTTCCCCATTTTCGCTTTTTGCAGTAATTAATCAGCTGCCGCTGTGCTCGTGTTCCATCGGCTCCCGGTCCCCGCAGCACACCCCGATGCCTCCGACGGCTCTGCTCCCACTGGCTCCTTTCCGCTGATTTCAAGGAGCCTCGAGAACGGGAGCCCGAGGATGCTCTCTGGGTGCTCCCCATCCCATCCCTCCTCCGTAATCCCCTCCGGATTTCGGGGTAGCACTTCATGCCAGCCACTTTAAGGACAGTGGCTGTTCCCGCCTCAGCAGTGCGTGCTGTTTTCTTTCTGCCAGTTGGGCTCTTCCTCTTTCCAGACCTTCCCCCTCTCCGTGCCCTCGCTCCTTCATTACTTTTTCATTTTACCGCCTCCCACTTTTCTGATGCTCGCTGCTTTTCTGTGCGCACACATTTCCTTCTCTCTTCCCTTTGTTCTACAAGTCTCTGGGCTTTTGTTCTTGTCTTTTTTTTGTTTGTTTGTTTTTCATTCCCGCTCCCGTTGCTTCTTTCTTCGATCACTGCTATTCCTTCCAGACTTTCTCTGGGCGTGCCTCAGCTTTGAATTCGCTGCCACATTGCTGCCGGTCACTGCTGCATCTCCCCCATTGGGCTGTCTTCACTCTCTTGCCCATCCTCCGTTTCTTCGGGAAGGGAGGAAGGGCCAGGTGGGGCTCTGGTTATTCCTTTTGCCCCTTATCCCCTCCCAGGACACCGGTCTCCATTGCTTTTCATGGGCTCTCCTTTCCCTCCAGGGGAACACAACTTTCTATGCTAGACAAGACTCGGTGGACATCGGCCACCACCTTCGACGACACTGGTATCACTCTCCAAAAGGTGACGTGCTCTTCAGAGGCATGGGGCTCCTTCCCACCGAGCCACCTCATGAGTCCATCACCGACCAGATTCCTGGCCAAACAGCCGTGACCTCTGTGCCACCCTGGTCTGGTTACCTCCCACTGCCATGAGAGCAGCCACATTCCCGGATGGCCCTGCTTGGTGCCAGCTGCACCATCCCTGTCCAGCGCCACAACTTACACGCCCTCAAGCATCCTGTCATTACCCTTACAGGCTCACGATGGCTAAACAGAGGGGCATACTAATGAAAATCCATCAAGACCCCTGGGCGAGCCCCGCTGCAGTCCTGGATAGCAGAACAGCACGGCGCCTTGAAGGATGATGCTCCCACTCCCATGAGATACTGTCAGCTCCAGGGCAGAAGCAAGCTCTGCTCCTGGTCCTGCAAACACATGCCGGGCCTGAATGCTGCGTCCCAACCTGTTTCTGCCTCGGAGGAAAAGAAAGCATTTCCTCGCAACCCACTGTTGCAACGACACCTGGCAGAGCATCACCACGCAGGCCAGGGTCTCCTCTCCTGTTTGCGGGCGCTACGAGCACGTTTGATCCCCAGATGCCTGATGGGGACTCTCGCATGAGACCTGCAGGCATGGAGAGCAGACGCACCGAGCAGCAGCGCCAATGCAGAGCGACACTTACAAATCACTCGAGGTTTGACGGCTCGCCGAGGCTTTCACTTCCCGAAGCAGCGGCTTTCAAAGGCCCCCTGCCTCAGAATGAAAACACCCCCTGTGCTTCTCCCCAGCATCTCCCCCCCGACTCTTCCCAGCAGAGCTTGTGCTAATTGATTTTTCCTCTGCGCTTGCTTGCAGTTGCTTTTTGTCCCTCTTGCGCCATCCAGCTAAATAAACTGTTCTGCCTGGGTTGGGCCCCTTTCCCTCCCTGCCTGCTCACATACCCCTGGAGGAGGAAGTGTGAAACATTACTTTAAATGTCACAGACATTATGTGTTTTGGGCTCTCGCTCCTGCTGGGAAGATGTCTTTCCAGCCGAAGTGATTTTTTTCCATTTCCTCTTAACAGCCCTTTGATTTCCTTTTTATTTCCCTGCACTCCGTCCCCACCACTTTGAGCCCAACCTCCGGGAGAGTTTCCTGCTTCAATTAACTGTTCCGCTCATCCCCGCCGGGACAGTTACCCTGGTGCAGTGAGGGCTAGCCAGAGCTGAGCCTCCGAAGAGAGTCATCGACAAAACACTTGATTAGACCCAGAGGTGTGGCAAAGGGGAAGACATGCTCCCATCCAGATGTCACCAGTCCCTTTGCCACCCAACCTTATGAGCAGCTTCAATGCTAAGAGGGGAGAAACACACATGAGGGAGTCTCCTCCACCCGCGGCCATGCCGCCCCAGCTGGAGATCTCAGCCACCGCCCTGTAATATTTGTGCACTTGTTCCAAAAATGCCAAGAGATGAGCTCGGGCAGGCACGGAGGAACTGGACCGAGCCCTCAGCCTTTCAAGGCCTTGGTGCAAGGAGCTGCATTCCTGGGACATCCTCTCACTGTTGCCAGCAGGACAGAGGGAAGTCGACCCCCTGGGGACCATACCATACAGAGTGGCACGTACAGGACGGGCAGGTGATGAAAACCGTGCTTTGGACACCCTGTGTCACTCGGCAAGGCAGACATGTGCCCCTTTGCCATTCCTGCGAACCCTCCATTCAAGGAGTACGCCAAATCTTGCCAGTCCAGCGCTACATGAAGCAACGGGAACCTCTGCCTACATTTCGTATCGGACGTTTTACATCACATTTGCTGCACACCATCTCTTTTCCTTACTATCATCTTGCTTCTTAGGCAGACAAAAAAAAAAAAAAAGCCCAAACCAGTAAGGCATAAGTATCCCAAGTGCAGATGAATCTCCCAATCTCCGGAGGTCGCAGCCTGCACCCCTGCCTCTCACCCTTTCCCTTCTCCGGGCTGAGCTGCATCTGCTTCTGTACACCACGTACCCGCCCCTTACACCAAACTCTCCAGGTCTAACTACTAAGCACTTAATATATGTGCACTTTCTACGTTTAGAGCCTATTATCAGCTCTTCCCTACAACCACCAAAGAAGGCTGAGCCGCTCCTCTCGCCTCACCGTGCAGCCTCCTGGTAAGGTTTTAATAAGTATCGCAGTCTCAGCTCCTGCCTGGATCTCAAAGATAGCAAGATAAAAGCAAGCTTAACCGCAGCCGTTGTGAAATCTGTGGTGCCAGGGGGAGCCTGGAGCATGGTCTGTGTTGGGGAAGCTCAACGGGGCTGACACGGGGCAGGGGAGGGTTGCGCTTTCAGATATTCCAAGAGCCAGTTGTTATCGAGAAGAAGGGAAAAATAAAGACTCAATTTGCTGAAGAGTACACCTGCGTGGGTGCCGCTTTGAGAGGCGGCAGGTGATTCAAGGGACACAGGACCGGCTCTGGGAGAGCGTCCTTACACGCATTTAGAAAACCAACTGCACGACCACAAGCTCGCTATTGCAAACGAGGGCCACGGTCCTTTGAAACCCTCCCTGGCTCCCGGGGTGAGGAAAGCAGCACGACGCCGAGACGGGAAAATGGATTGCACCAACCACAAACTAACAGTAACAATGCCGACAGCTGGGAGAGGTTTTAATGAAAAATCTATGGCGAGTAGGATTAAGGCAGTACAGAGGAGGGTTCTCTAAATAAATCAGAAACAGAGGACATCTGAAGAATACCAAAGCCCACTATTAGGGAGCAATGGCCAGTATCGACATTCACTGCTGAGATCTCCACACAGGCGCACGGCACGTGGATCCCAAAGCGATGCCGTGCTACGCTACGCCTCTTCGGCACGTACGCCCTCCTCTCCACAGCCGCTGCTACGACGAGGATGCCAGGCTTGTTCTTTCCCAGGGCACTGACTGCAAAAGCCACAGCCTAAACCAAAACGTCACCGAGCACTGCTTTTCGGACTGAAATAAACCCCATGTCCTGAAACGGCCCGTGCCAAGGAGGCACAGCTGAGCCCCGGCTACAGTCTACCACGTTCCTCGCACCGAAACCATTTGGCGCACGATGCGGTAAGGTCTCCTGGCTCGTCCTTGCAGGCTTGCACCTCCCAGGAGCTGAGGTGGGCTTCGCAGGGAAGCATACCCAGAGGCAGGAGGGCTGACCCGAGGTCCAGCCCCGTGGCATCCTCAAGGTGTTTATGGCAAGAGGAGGATGAGGTGGCTCATCTTCTCCTTATACAAGGTTAAATGCCAGTTCTCTCTACCTTCCTAACCCTCCCCATGAGACGCCGGCATGCCACGAGCACCGCACATGTCCCTGAAAGCACCCGTCCCATCGTCACGAGGTAGCCCTGAAAAAAGGAGAAAATGGAGACAAAAACCCCCACTCTGGCTTCCTGCCATCTACGCTCTTATAAACCCTTGTTAACGGCAGTCGCAATGAACCAATCCAAGAGACGTATTAATAACAACATTAAGAGACACATTTACTGTTGACTGTGACTCCCTGGCAGATTTATCACCAGGTTGCTAGGAGGGAAGGCCAGGCCCCGCAGTAGCACAATTAAAACCCAATTGAATACGGGGACAAAGAATCAATACTCTATCTGGCCAACTTTTAGTTTTGCAAAATACAAATATAAATTAATTGACCTGAACACGGCTGCTAACTGGTCATTACTGCCTGCTCGCTGGCCAGCTGGCACGGGCGAGGCGTGACGCCAGGACAGGCGTAGCCATCCCCTGTAGTCCTCCTGCTCTTGCTGCTGGGATGGCTGCCTCCTTGATGAAGGAGGACCCCAAACCTCATTTTTAAGCCAATCTTTAAGGCCAGGAGAGCTACAACAGCAACAGGGCTTCACTCCTTCCCTGCAAAGCGTGTGCTCTGCTTGCATGCACAGCCGGGACCGAATGCGTCCTTGCAAAGCCGCTCCCTTCCTCCCAGAACAGAACAACGGGCTATGCGTTATTCACCCTTGTAGAAAACTGGCTCTTCCCCGGCACGCAAGCACGGAGGCTAAGCTGGTGGGCAGCAGCACTCGGTCCTAGCCGCTGGAAAGCACATTTTAGTCACCAACTGCACTAGGGGTGAAGTGAGAACAGTGCAAGGAAGGATTTGCTTTTCTGGACACCACCATCAGCAGGACAGCAAGGTGGCATCTACGGATGGATTTTCTCGGCATAACAGCTTAGGCAAAGCGTGTGGCTTGAGCTTAGCAACAGCAAAATACAGAAACTTCTGAGCGCGGTCTACTTGAGCTCAGCCTGTGCAACCATACATCCCCAGCTCCTCTCAGGCTTCCTTGCAGCTGCAGAGATGCAGCACAGCTGACAACCACAGTCATTGCTGCGGTGGGAGCAATTCACCATGGCTCGGTCACTCCGGAGGAAAACCTTTCCCAGCGCATTTAGGAGCACCTTGCCACCAGACCATCACTCCGGATGCAAACTATCCCTTGCCTTCGCCCTCCCAAGCCCAGCAAGCGCCTGCATCGCAGGCCCCACTCCGAAAAAGGGGCGGGTGCTGAGCGCCACTGCCCATTTGCTTGATTTCATTAGGCATAAAGTACTCGGATACTTCACTGGTGTTGACTGGATGGATTAGCACGATTAGAGAGCAGACAGGATAAACAGATTAAACTTCGCAGATGGACGGCTCACACACAACTCAAAAAGGGGGAGGGGGAGAGGCCCCGCAAAAGGGGATGGAGGGGATGCTCCCGGCGGTCCTCCGCTCCTCTCTTCCCGAGGCAAGCGCTGCCCAATGCTCCCCACAGGCTCCCGTCGAGACCTGGCAGGAAAACCGCTTGGATAGGTGGCCGCAATCAAACCGGCCTCCTCCGAATGAGAAGGATACATAAATACATACGTATCTGCACTGGGGGCTTCTCGGAGACGTGTCGAGGCTGAGAAATTTTTCAGATTTGCTCATTGCAAAATCAATACCCATCAGCTGTTTGAAATTAAAGGAGAGATTAGGTTCTGGTTTTATACATGCTTTATTGTATTCCGAGAGCTTTCTACTCAGCCGGATAAATCTTCTTTAAGAGGATTAGGAAACTTTCATTATCTTTATCTAACCTGAACTAACACTAACTCTGAAAAATTAATCTAGAGACCGGACAAAAGCCAGTAGCCAGTGCAAAGCCGCAAGGATCCGGAGGTGGCATGCGCTGGAGTGCTACGGGCACCTCTGATCTGCCGGAACCTGGATCGCCCCATCAGAGCAGCCTCAGGATCGCTGCTTTGCGACCCAACAGCGTCTGCTACGCCGACACGCTCGCCCACAAAGCCCTGCGCCAACAGCCCTTCGCGGCCCCCACAGCAACTTCGACAAGCTCACGTGCTCTGCCCTCTCTACCAAAACCAGGGAGCCTCATGCCGTTGGAGTCTGCTCCTCCACGGCGCCTGGCAGTGCTTTGCTTTCGGCTCTCCCAAAGCATCTTTGGACGTGTGCCCGAGTACCTCTCTAACGGCTCCCCAATGCAGCGAGCCAAGCAACGTGGTCCCGAGCAGCAGGGATGGGTTAAATTCACAGCAGCAACAGGCAACGGGGGAGGAGGAGGAGGACACCAGCCCCTATTTCAGTTCCCCAGTGCCCTCCATCCCACGTGATGACCCTACGACACAGCGAGGCTGAGATGACACAAGTCCATCTCCTCCCTGTCACGGGAGGCAGTTGCCAACACCCCAAGTAGCTCAACCCTCAAAGCAACGGGTATTGGTCTGATCCCTACTTGTCCATTGCCAAAAAGGCCTCCAAACTCTCACAAATCCAGACATCTTTCCATATCAAACGGTTGGTTTGGCAATAGTACATTAAGACCTACCTTGCACGATGAGATGGACGCGTGAAGTCTTGGGGTGATTGTCTGTCTGCACGGAGCAGGTGTAGGGCCCCTCATCGTAGACGTCCACGTTGTGTATCTTGATGCTGTACTGGGTCTTGGTGTTGGAGAGGATGACCACGCGGTTGTCTATAGACCACTTGTCATTGCCGGCATACAGGATGGTGCTGCGGTTCAACCACGCTACCCGCGTGACCCTGTCATCCACGGTACACCTGGAAAGGGAGGGACAGAGGGTCATAAATGTGGGAGCACAACGTATGGCCAGTATCCCGGCTCCCAAAAGGGGTCGTGAGCAGGGTGGGAGCTGCGGCGCTGGCACGGAGAGGGCGTGTGCTACATCTGGGCTACCCTGCTGCCATGTCCCACATCCCCCATCACATGAGATTTCACAGAAATGGCAGCTTCACCAGAAAAAGCCCTTCCTTTCTCTTTTATACAGAGCTGGGGAGCGGCAGACGAAAATCCCATTACGCTTGACCTCCGCAAGCTGCGCCGACTTTCCACGCCCCACCGCTCGCCCACCTCTGCCGTCCCCCCTCACCGCAGATGGAGAATTTCGGATGAAGCTGTAAAATTTGCTGACAGTTCGGCTTGTCGGTGCAGCCCTCGAGTCACCCCCGGGGTGATATACGCACCCACTGCTGGGGGAGAGGGGCTGTGGCACACGCATGGGGAGAGGGGAAGAAGAGAAACAGCCAAAGACGGCGAAGCCAGCGCATGGGGAAGAGAAGGGAACATTTGGATAAGCAGCTGTAAATCCTACAAGTGCCTTGAAAACATAACACGGTCGTTTCCATTATTTATTTCCTGCCTGGCTCCCACCCTCCCCGCTCCACGATGCGCGGGGGCTCCGGCAGCTCCGGTACGCGGCACTGACTTCCACTTGGCAAAGAACAGGGCGCGGGGGGAGGGAATTAAAATGTTCCCAGAGAACATGGCTTTTTCATTCCATTTGATAGATTTTTCTCGATCTATTTACTTGCGGCTGCCTCTGCCGCGGCGCCCACAGCAAAACCGCCAAGCATTTGGCTAAATTAAGAGCCTGGCATTTCTCGGGAGCTCTGCCTTTCCCACCCGAGGACCGCAGTAGGGGAGCTTTCTCTCGGCGTGAAAGCAAACCGGGAAAGTGAACCTAGGTGCAAGCTTGTGCCGCCGGCGGCAGCGCTGCCGCAGCTTTGTACAGCCGAGATCTTTAGGAAAAGGTACCTACAGTCAATCAAGAAACTCATGCAAGTCCCTCTCCGCATGCCTGTAAATTCAGAGACGGGCTGGCAGGCTGTCCCCATCCTCATCCCTGCCGCGGCAGCTCTCCTGCAGAGGCTTTGAAGGTGTTATATGCCTCCCTTGCTGGACTGCAGAGCGTCACCTCGATCGAGATTATTAATCGGGTAGAGGGAAGGGGCGATACTTGGCATGTTTGAGGGTCCCCCCGGGCACGCAGTTCAGAGGAACGAGCCATATATTCTCCCGCAAACAAGTAATTTTCCCCTTGCAGGAGCCGTACGTCTCCGCCAGCCACATCGCGTACGGATGCTGGGGAAGACAGATGGCCCTCCGTGCCCACCGCGGCACCGCCGGCGTGCCGGGAGCCTGCCCGGGCATCGGACATGCCCTGGTGCCTGCAGCAGCACCGGCTCTGCTCCGCCAGACCGAGGCGGCCTCATGCCGGCGGATGGCATCGTCCTTGTTGGGAAGCCTTCGTTCAAATTAACTGGGGGAGAGCTAAGCGCAGCCGAGTTAAGTTCGGCCCTGGGGGATTCCAGTCTAGTGGACTATTACTGCTGTCTCACTTCTTTATAATGAATAATAAAGAGATACTTACACATGGCTTCTGTAAATTATTCATTGCGTGCACTGAAAAATCAGGGCAGCAATATGTAAAACAGACAACTTGCATGTCTGCGCTCATATAAATACCCAGACTACAGCCCTGCAAGGTACTCCTGGGTCCCCTCATTAGGGGTGAAGCACAAGGACTAGGGTTTGAAGTGACAGGGATGAGGAGCTCATGCCGTCACCAGGCACATTTGACTGCCTGGCTTCGGCTGGCGGCTACCGTGCGCGCTTCCTGGGGAGATGTGGGGCAGGGCCGGGACCCCTGAGAACTGGGGTCACTTGTTCTGTGTTTACAGCTCTCATTTATGGCTCAGAGCCGCACCTGCACAAGTGCACAGGGATGCCCATAACATGAGCAGACGTGCTCATGCGAGGAAAAGCGAGGACAGCATCGCTCTCCCTTGCCTCTGGCGCCTGGTGACCGGTACCACCCTCAAAACCACTCAGAGCAAATGGGCAGAGGCAACTTGGAGAATCCTTCTTCTGACAAACTCGTGCCAAGAGCAAGAAGGCAAAGGGTCCTTCTCCCCACCCCTTGAGCTCACTCTTCAGTTACTGCCACTCAATAGCTAACTTGGGACCAAGTCCCTTCGGCTCTGCTTGCTTAGCATCGTGCTCCTTTCCACCGGAGCCCGGGCTGTCCTCTGCAGCTGCAGATGGGGAGGGACCAGACAAACTGCCCTCTTTCAAAGAGCCAGCCCTTCTGCACCCCCTAGCAATGTGTCAGAGCAACCACCAGCAGAAAAGCCACCGTCCGTCAGCTGCCACGGAGAGCGTGGCATTTCCAGAGGCACCTTCTCGCCCAACCTCAGCTTCCCACTGCAAGTTTTCCTGTGCCCTGGGAATCGGCGCTTCAAAGGCAAATACTGACCGACACCCCGACGCGCGGAGCGCCCCGCCAGCTTCTTTACCTGGCTCAGAAGCAGTTCTCCGTAGCCGCTAAGCCACCAGCGCTCCCTCATCTACCAAGCCGTCTTTGCTTTACCTGTTTCCAATTGACCAGGATTATGATAATGTCTCCAGTAAGCAAACAGGTAAAGAGACTTCTGCAAAGTGTTTAGATAAAGCAGACAAGCTCTGACAAAGCTGCATAATAAAACGGGCCAGGAGGTTTTTCCCTTGAAGGGACCTAATTAAGAACAAAGACAGACCCCCATTAACAGTCTCCTGAAGGCGCCATATCCATCTCCAGAAGAAACCCTGCCTTATGAGTCTGGAAGGGACAAAAGACAATAAAGCACCTGTCAGACAGGAGGGAAATAAACCCATCCTGGCTCTGTGGTTCACCTGGAGAAAACCCATCAGCGAGGCGGGGGGGAATATCTCAGGACCAATATTGCCAGCCCAAACCCGAGCCTGCGACACCCGCCTCATTCCAGCTCCCCCACGCAGCCCTTCCTGGTGCAACGTGACCCGTCCCATCTGCTCCTCCATCTCCGCATCCCACTTAAACCCGCACTGCCTTCGAGCAGAGACTTTTCACCATCTGCAGCCCTTCAGGTGCCTCCCACCACGACCGCTCTCCATCAGAGCGGCTTGCCAGGGAGCCTCAGATGCTGGGCTTTGCCCGAGCTCCGGCCCCCCCAGTGCTCACGCTGATACACGTGGCCTCTTGGGCAATGAACCTGAACGAGGCAGCGCGAGAAGATGCATGAGGGAGGGAGTTGGGGGCATCGGCGCTGCGCCACTTCCCCTCTAATTGCCCCTATTCCTCATCCTTAAATGCTAATTTTGAAGTTTGCCAAGGAATTATTTCACTTAGTGTCAACAATACAGATAACTCCACCGACACGCTCTTTGTGTTCCGTGGCACAAAGTGACCGCCTCCCTCCTCCCAGACCTATTAGGAGAGACCCCCGCGTCGCTCCCGCGGCAGGCTCCTGCACGGCCCCATCAAAGACACTGGCAGCGCTTTCCCTACTTGTGGGATGTGACATAACACCCGCCGCTTTCCTCCCACGCCTTTCCCGGTCCACATCGCGGACCTTTCCTGCACTGCTGACTTGGCTGAGCATGAGGGCCAAGCCTGGGGTTGCACACACCGCGTGAGGCTGGGGCTGCCCTCGATGTCTGCCCCATGGTGAGGGGAAATACTGTGTCCAGAGTCAGCACAAGCTTTCTGGCACTAGTTTGGAGGGATAAACAGCACACAAAATGTTGGAGGAATAAAGCAAGTCTTGCAAACCCCTCTCTGTGGGTGCAATGTATCCCAAGGGATGGGATGGTTGGGACTCCAAAACGTCGATGTGCATCCCAAGTAGTCCAGGTGACCGGTTGGCACCCGCAGAGCCGGGACTGCTGGTCCCTGACCAAGGCGAGAGGGGCTCGGGGGAGATGCTCAACTTTGGGTCAACCCAAAACCCTCCCATTCCCTTATGCAAACCAACAACACTCTACTTCTAAATACTTCTACGGCCCTTCAACACCAAACTGCTTTTCTCTCCTGTAGGCAACGTGTCTCGTCAAAATGACAAATGGAGATGCCAAAACCAGTCGCAAACTGGCTGCCTGACCCAGTTTTCAGCAGCTAAAATAGCTCACCCAGATCGTGAGCGAGGCCCCTCAACAGCGACAGGGTGGTGCTTCACCCGGGGAAGTTTCCAACCAAAAGTACATGTCACAGGGGCAGAGCAAACACCCCGGCACCCTTGTCTTTGAGAAGTAACTGTTAATTACATTTGCCGGGGACTCCTAATGGGATTTCTTTGCTTCCGCTACTCACCCAGCTACAGAGTTAACGGGCTCCGAACGCCTTTTATTCCGGGCGGCTGGAGCAAAGGCAGAGGAGATTTATTTGTAATCATCGGAAATAAACACACTTCCTCAGAAGTAAACACAAAAGAACAGAACCTGGCTGGGCTCCCACTTCGTTAAAGATGCAAATTAGAAGCAGGCCATCAAAATGCGGCGGCTCCTCTAATCCTCTCCCAACAATGTAAACCGTCAAATTAGCCACGGGTACAATGGCATCTGCGGCGTGTGACGGCGGGTCTCGCACAATAGCTCCCCGAGGGCAGGACTGCGCCGCCTGGGTTTCTGTCATTGTCATCCCTGATATTTATTCTTGGTGCGGAGGGTGGGAGGCACTTTGTCTTCATTCCTGATCCCTTCTGCTGGCACCCTGTCTCCTCTCTGAGGTATCACTTCTCCCACCTCTCCCATCCGTCCTGGTGCCCGGATGCGGGGTGCGCGGCCCCAGAGCGTCCCCACGCCATCCCAGCACCCCCAGGATGGAGGGGACCAGGGATGTGCCGTTTGGCATCGCCCAGCACGACCATCTCCCATCCAGCCCTCGCCATCCGCTCAGCAAGTCGCGGCCCGTCGCCGCACCCCGTGGGAAAACAAACAGCGTGGGATGCACGGGGAGCTCGGCCAGACTAAACTGTTCTCCTTTTCCCCAAAAGCTCCCTCCCTCTGCACCACACGCCAGACACCCCAAAAGCCTCCCGCGAAGCCACACACCACCGGCTCTCACTCTGCAGGCTTAATTAATTGCCTGGCCCACCGCTACCATGCCGCTTGGATTCCCCAAGCATTCCCAGTGCTGTTCCAGCAAGCTCCGGCAAACCCTTCCCTGCAAACCGCCCCCTCCCCAGAGCCCTCCGAGGGCTCCGGGACCCTCCTGCCCTCCCCAGAGGCTCGGGGCTTGTCGGGGAGGGTCTCTCCCTGCTGGTGGAAGTTTGCCCGCCCGCTACTGAGCACCAGAATGGAAGCTGTTCCCCATGAAAAATCAAAGCCCAAATTGATACATTAGAGGTTGCTAAATATAAAATATCCATCTGCAGAGATAATAAGCCTGTGAGGGCAGGGGCTGTCGAGTTGCTCCATTTCAGATAGTTTAATGGTGTTTTGGTCCATGACTGCAGCTCCCAGACATTAGAATAATAACAAGATGATGAGGAGGGCGGGAGCTGTCTGCACGAGGCATCAGAAGTCAAGACTTAACGCTCGCTGTGCAGCCCCTGAGGGGGCCGAGCCGCACAAAGCACCACCGGCTGGTTTGCACCCAGCATCCGCAGGGCTTTGCACGGCCTCTGTGACAACCCAGGGGATGCAAAGTTCGAGCCCAGTGCCGGGTCGGTGCCAAGCTCGAGCCGACGGTGACTTGGGGAGGGGATCTGCGCCCGCCTTTGGCCTCGAAAGGGCTTGCCCTTTGCCTGCACCCCACAAGCAACCACAGACCCAGGTACCAGCATGGGCAGCACAGCACAATGCTAACACGGACGCAGGCAGAGCTGTGCTGCAGACGGCTTCGGAACAGGTCCTGGTTTGCACAAGGAAGGGCTGAGCAGTGAGGTGAGCGGCCGCATGGTACCCCCGCAGCCGCTCAGTGACCACATCTTCTTCCCAAAGCCCTTCACAGGATTTTCTGAATTAATGCTCCACTTTGAGGAAATCCAGACACCGCAGTCGGTTCTGTTAGAGTGAGCTGGGCTTTTCCTTTCATTCTTAAAGCCCTTCTTTCACTTCTCATTGCTTTTTCTTCCAGCTTGCAGGGACACACACCGCCCTGACAACATCACTGGCAAGGAGAAGGGTGGTGAGATAGGGTCGGGCGCTCAGGCGCACTCTGCTCCTGGCTCCCACTTGATTTTCCCACCATGAGTCCCTTGTTTCTGACATGGCAACACATCCGTATCCTGATGACTCAGGATCTGCTCAGAAACCCTCTGCAGCCCCCAGGAAGGTCAGCACTGCCCTCAGCAAGCTCTGGATCGGGGCTCTACCTGAGCCCTTTCCTGCAGGAAGCCATCAGGTCCCTGCCCTGTGCAAAGCTCCTGGTTGCTCTCCCTGCCCCACGCAAGTCATGGCCATTGCAATTTGCTCTGAAACCCATCACCGATCCGAAATAACAGCAACGTGCTCTGCCCTCAGGACCACGCCGGGTTTGCAAACAGCCTAGCAGCCGCCAATTCCCCACGCAGCTGCGGTCCGGCTGTGTCCACGCATCGGGACGCTCCCCCAGTGCAGCGGGGAAGGTCAGAAGGCATCTGCCTAAGCCCCGTTGTCCAACAGCTGTTCTTAGCTTAAGAGAAATCGTCATAAGGAAATATGAGGAGGCAGCAAAAGGAAGAAAGCGGGAGGTCTTTGAATAGAGCAAATCAATGGGGATGTTTATAGAGCAGGTGGCACTTAAATGCTACCATCAGAGTCAGTCGATGCTGGTGGCCACACCTGATCTGCCGAACAGAGATGAAAATGAAGGCACCAAGCAGGGGCAGCCAGTCCAGGAAAACCACGGACATTGGAAGAAGTGCAGCGAGGCATCTTTCCTTGCCCAGAATAGTACCTGACAGAGCCAGGCACCAATTTCCGACTTGCTGGTGGCCACTGGGCCATCCTGCGGCTTGAAGAAGGCTGGGACGTTTTTCCATCTCCTCTCCAAAGAGACATCCAACATCCACCAGCATTTACCATCAAGGCACTGCTACCCATCCTAGGAAACATCAGCAGAGAGCTGTCTTCTCACCAGCGGAGCCAAATTCCCCTCTACCCTACACTGGGGCTCTGCCCTACGTCCCAGCAGGGAAGAAAAGACCCCCGAGAGATGCCCACCAACACCATCGCCACATTTGAGGGTGCTGATTAAGGGACACGATC
Source organism: Sula dactylatra (assembly GCA_013389905.1). Classification (NCBI taxonomy): domain Eukaryota; kingdom Metazoa; phylum Chordata; class Aves; order Suliformes; family Sulidae; genus Sula; species Sula dactylatra. The sequence continues at coordinate 40,076 of WEKW01023722.1, forward strand.
CGGCAAACCCCCCAGCTTGCGGCACGCTGGCATCTGCAGAGCCCTGTGCCTCAATCAACGCCCGTGTATGAATTCAATCAGTGCTAATCTAACACAATGCAGCACCTGCGCCCCGGCTGATTTGTAATGTTCTTCAATCAAAAGGAGGAGAAGAAACACGGAGTTTATAGCTGGCAGTGCTAGCAGACCCGAACAGTCGAGAACCTGGAGTCTTCTACACCCGCGGTGGGGTTTTGGGGTTGGGTTTTGCCCTTGCTATTGCTTTTTTCTATTTTTTTTCATCCACCTTCCCAGCCAGGGAGAGACAGAAATAACTGCTTCGCTGACACAGTTAGCCATGTAGTTAAGTACCAGTAATTAACGCGCGGCAATACAAGGCTCCGACCGCTATGATTCAGCCATCCTGATGGGACTGGCGACTGTCTCCGTCTTGGCCGGGCAAGGGGGCTGCTTTCAACCCGGGAGAGAGCGGCCACAGCTCCAGTAGCATCCCGCAGTTGCAAAAGAAGAAAGAATGTTGGCAGCCTGATTAAAACACGGGCCAAGGCGCGTCTGTGACAGAAGAAGCTTCTCTACAACCAGAGCAAACCGATTGTACGCCTGTCCCTGGCTCGCAAGGAGGAAAAATTGGTCTGAAGCAGCCCCAGCACAGGACAGGCAGTAATGGAGTGGGGGGGTGGCAGAAGGACACCAGGTGACAACCCTGAAATGGGTCCCTGGGGGAAACGACGGCACGTAGGGCGCTTTGGATGGAAAACCGGCCAGGTCTCCATTGCACATGGTCCTCACGCCCTCGGTCGGTCCGTCCGACCGCAGCACCCTCCCCAGTAGGAGTCAGGGGAGAAACAAACCTCTTCTCCGAACCCCCTGTTAATTACCACCAAAAATATATTTGTCATGAGACGCCCGCTTCTATCTCTGTGGCTCTTAAGGGTAATGGAGAGGTTTCAGTCTTTAGAGGATAAGTCTCAGGCTCTTGGCTGCTTGCCCGGGAGGATTATTTTACATCAGGTTGAGTTCTGTAGTAATTATCTTCAAAACAGCTGGACTGCTGGATAAACTCGCTGTATCTTAATGCACAATACAAGAGCAAATACGGAGAATTAAACTGCGATTTCAGACGGGCCTGACAGATAGGTGGAAAAAAACACTCGCCGACGTTTCGGAGGCCGAGGCTCGGGGCTCCTCGCACATCAGGGGTGGGGGGGTATTTTCTCATTTGAAATCAATTCAAACTGCCCCGGAGACGGAGCAGAGGGGGAAAGGAGATTCCAGATGAAGATGTTTCCCCCCCAGGCTCTCAGTGGAGAAAAAACCCCCACCATTTTCCTGACCCTCACAGCTGAAAGATGAAGCTGTATTTGATTCTGGCTGGAAAGCTTGGTGTTTCGCACAGCCCTGAGCCATCGATGAAGGCCCAAACTTTCAAGGCGCTCTGCTCCACGCTGCACCCCTCGCTGCGGTGCCAGCGGGCAGCCGTGCAGGGAAGGGCAAGGGGAAAATCAGCTCCCTCCGTCCGCACCCCTTGCGCCTCGACGTCGCTTCCAGTGCCTCGTGTAGCCCATCCCAGCGGGACGGAGGGGCCGACAGACGGGCAAACCAGACAACTGGCCCGCAGACAACCACCCTCACCCCAGTCACCAGGGGGAATTAAAAGGAAAACAAAAGTCAGCTTCCTTCAGGATGGAGCAGCCACAAGATTTAGCGTGTGAAATCCCCGCAGGCAGAACTAAAAACCTCTAAAAAGAGGGAAATTCTGCCAATAGAGGGTGAAGCCATATTTCATGGCGAACGCCATGAAGCGCTCCTGCCAAGCGCACGATCTGTAAATGACCTGGGTAAGCCATCAGCCCAAGAATATAATTGCCAATTTGCAGAAATTTCACCAGCAATTAGGCAAAATAAAATAATCCACCAGAGAAAATCCTCTGCTCGCCGCTCCTGCGCCTCCGCTGACCTCTCTGCTTTCCACCCGCCGTTTCACCACCGGGATGAGGGCTGGGTGCTTCGTGCAACGGGCGCTAAGGAGCCAGATGACAGCCCCACGGCACCGTCAGATGAAGAAGTCATCACCAGCGCAGGGTGACAACAGCCACCCCTGTGCAGGAGCCAGCTGAAGACCCCTCCTTCTCCCGCTGGTACCCCGTCTCCGAGCATCTCCGAGGGCCGGGTCTGTGCGAAACCGCCCGGCGCCAGGTGCCTGATCACGGCAACCCCGCAGGGCATCCATGCGGCCGAATGACTTCATGCAATTAGGGGGTTTATTTGTTTGAGTTGTACGTGAATATACCAAATTACATTATCAGATCATAGTCCTGCTTCTGATTTATTCCTTCTTTGTTCTTCAAGTCTTCGTACATCTAAGCAATTAACCTCTCAAAGAGCTGGAGAACACATAATTATCCTCATTTGTCTAAACGTCACCAAGATGGCTGCCTTTCAATTAACCTTCTGGGAATGGAGGGAAGTTGGAGTGATACAGTGATCATTTCCAACTTCAGCGTAGGCTTTTTTTTTTTCCCTTAAAGTAATTTAATTGAAATATTCAGATGATAAAATATAGCCAGATAACTGTTACTGCAGGTAACGGGATCAAGAGGGGGCTTGCAATCGAAAAAGAAGTCAAATGAGGTACAGTAATATTATATCAATACGTGGCACTTCCATCTAAAAATATCAAAGCACTTTGCGCTTATTAATGAAGGGAGCCTTTTGCGCTCCGCTGCCAGGCTGCGGGCTAAGACTTACGTCACTTTTGTACGTCGCTGCTACCGATGGGGAAACTGAGGCAGGGGACGAGCTGTGGCGGGGCAGGAGCTGGCAGAGCCAGTCCTTGTGTGGCTGGGACTGCAACCGGCTTCTCTGCATCTCCCAGAGATGATGCTCATGAAGCAGAGAGGAGATGCTTCTCTGAGAGCCACTCCTCTGGGCCGGTCCCCCTCCTGCCCCAGGAGAAGGTGGCTCCGTACCGATGTCAGCAGGGGAGATGCGGTCACGGCCAAGCTGCTTTGGCTTTTGTTTATTTTAATAATAGCCCCCATTTTGCTAAGACAGCATCTGCCACGCCGAGCGAGCGAGGGATTAGTTTCCACCCGTTGCCTTGCTAATAAGTATGCATCGCTTCCACCGGAAAGTGCCAGGTCAAACTTTGCACTCGCATTACACAAGGCATCAGTGTCGTCTGGCACACACAAATAATATTTATACACACCCCCGCACACAAATATATACAGAAAATAAACAAGCAAACTCCGAAGTTCATCGCATCTCCTCCTTGACAAGCGTGGCTTCTCAATTCCTGGCGGCGCCGCGGCTTGGCTCCCAGCGTGAAATTGAGCCCTCCAAAAAGCAATTTCAGCTCCGGCACCTCGCTGAGCCCCGCTTTCTGCCTCCCGCCCCGGCGGAGCAGAGATGGCCGCGGCAGGGCAGGCGCTTGCCCTCCCTGCAAACTCGGTGGGTTGGGAGAGGCCAAGACGGAGCTCCTCCATGGAGGGAAACTAAAGCACCGGGAGACGGGGATGCACAGCACTCACTCCCCGCACCCTTCCCTCCCAGCCTCACGTGCAGGTTGGTGTCGGTATTTCAGCGCCAAGCGGCCGCTCTGCTGATCCGTGCGGACGAGCAGGGAGGAAGGGACGTGGGAAAGGGAGAGGGTCCCTGTTAGGGACTCCATAAAACCACGTCTCTCCCGGAGCATTCATCTGGAGAGATGAAGTGAGGATAACACAATAGCCACTGAGTTTATTCTTGGCACAGGCTGACGGCGACATAATTAAAATGCAAGCCGGAGTCAAGGTACCTATCGATAAATCTTTGCTTTTGGCTCTTAGGCTTGACAGGAAGCCTATACCTGGCGCAGGGAGTTCAGACCGAGGGGGAGGCACGGATAAAGGCTCTGCTTTATGGACGGCCATTTTAATGTTTCGTTTGAGTAATGGGCCTTGCAAATTAGCACCCCGGCGGCCTGAAATACATATTTTTCCAAGGACATACAGGCTCCCGATCCGACAGGTGATATGGGCAAACAGTCCCCGAGGGGAGCTGCGATCTCGGTGCTTCGCGGCTGCAGTCATATTTTATCGCAGCTGGGATGACGNAGAAAACGACTTTGTGTGAGACCAGCGAGGGGCTGATGAGCGGCGGCAGCGGTGGCAGGGAGCGGCCAGGCAGCCTCCGGAGGGCACAGCACGGCACATCTCAGACCCTGCCCCTCCAGGGAGCCCGGCGGCCACCTGAGCAGCACCCACACACATGCCGGGGCACGTCTGCAGCACACATCTCTCCTCACACGATCAAAACTATGGGTTTCTGGCTCTTGCCAGAACTCGTCTGAGCATCTGGTGCTGGCCTGAATATTCGGAAAGGCCGGAGGTGCCTCCAGTGCTGCAATTTCACTGGGGAGAAGGGGGGGATGTCTCGGTTGCATGGAAAGCAAACCTGCAGCCAGCAGGCTGCCCGATGGAAGTCCGGCTCCTCCGGCACAAACGCGGCAGGGAAGACCCAACATCCCTGCATTAATTCATAGAGGACTGTCGGGAGAGCGCTGGAGAAATATGTGAGGCTGAACACGAGGGGGAGCTCGGGCCAGGGCACGCAGAGGAGCAGGGAGCAGAAAGTGGAGCCTACCCGCTCATCCCTTTTCCCCGTCTCTCCCTTTCTGCCTCCATCTGTCTCCCTCCCTCTCCTTCCTTGCCCTCTTCCTTCTCCTCCACCCTCCCCACGCTGCCATGCACATAATTCACCTGGCCATCACCTCCCCGCGCCGGCACAGGCTGTGCTGCTCCATAAAACCAGAGGGAGAAGATGCTCGAGCACCAGGAGGATATGTTCGAGCTGCCCCCAAACACACGTAACTCTGCACAGCATCTTCCCCCCTTGCGCTGATGCCGCTGCACGGAGCTGCGTGCGTGGTTGGGCATGGATTCGTGGCAGAGCTGAACACACACTTGCAAATTGCTCCGAAGCTCTAATGATGAGCCAGATACCCATAACTCTCCTCATTGACCCCACAGCCTCCAGCAAGAGGCACGAGGCGACATCTCCTCCCCAGCACACATCCCTCTGCCCTGCGCCTCCTTGTCAGCAGAGCAGTTAAGGCGTGGAGATGAGCAGAGTCTCTGCAGAGCCAAAACACAGCAGGTTCAGGGCACAAGAGCCTGATGGGTCCCCAGGAACCTGCTGCTACCCCGCCATCCCTGAGCTGCCACCTTAGGGACGTTATCTAGATTTCACTCTGAGATGGGTGGGCAGCCTCACAATCAGGCTCAGGGCCCAGAGCAGGAGTTTGCATCCTCGCTGCCGGCTCTCAGGGCCATTAGCTCAGGTCCGAAGTGTCCAAACAGGGTTTGGAAGCAGGCTTAGCAGGTGGGACGTCACCAAGAGCCAAGCTCTGCCAAAGTCCCCCGCATAGCATCATGCCGCATCGGAGGACCAGGAGACCGACTCCTGCTCTTGGTGGGGCACGAACCAGAGCCCTGAGTGACCCCATGCCCACAGCATGACTTGCTGCATCTCCTGGACGACTTCACCCCGCCTTGCCAAGTTTCAACCATCCAGGATGTGATGCAGAGAGACAGCTATGAACTTGCCGGGAGAGGCAGGAGTTTCGGAGCAGCATATCTAGCACTCCCAAGGCACTCTGGAGGCACGGCAGAAAGCCCGCATACCAGCCACTGGCGTGTGCTTTTCCAGCTGGCGAAACGCTTCGGGGCAAAGGGGAAGGAGCAGCCTTAGAGAGGTACCACATGTGCTTCTCTATCCGCACCAAGATGCTGCTATTTTATACACCAGCATCTCCCTCCAGGCCCGTGAGGTTTGACCGCAGCTTACTGAGGCGAATGCAACGATTTCCACCTTTCTCTGGAAGTGCAGGGCTGAGCTCTCAGCAACCTCAGCCACCCAGGGGCATTACGTTTCATTTACAGCCACCCAAAAGCTACAAAGAGTGGCCAGAGCCACCCTGGACAGTTAATCCGTGGTCCTGTCACCACCCTGCGGACCTGAGTAAGGGAAGCTGAGAGCTGTTCTGGGAAATTCCTGCGGCTTTTTTACCCGTAATGCTGAAAAAGGGAGATGGTGATGCCAACTATTTCTGCCACCCGCCTGTGCACATCCGCCCACACCTACGGAGCGGGGAGACAGAGGACTGGGCCAAGGCGTGCAGAAATCATTTTCTCCTGGCAAAGCTGCCGACTCAAGGAGAAACATAAAACCCTCGATGAAGGGCTTGTCTAGTTTATTATAACATCGGCTTTAATTTATGCGCCTGCCTTTTATGATTGTTCTCTATCACTGTTCCTGGAGCTTATTTATAGAGGGCCATTAGCACAGAGAGCAAGCCCTGATGAGTGAGCATTTGCAGGGGACTGGGGATATAAACCAAGACGAGGAGGAGGCGGCGAGCTCTCGCATGGGGCTGCGGCGAGTCCTCTCGCCGAAAGCCGAGGATATTCTGATCTCGGATTGTGATACAACTTCATTTCACATGGCTATCTTCGGGCAGGCTGCAGCCTCCTCCACATGCACTTTGCTAAAATCCCTAGCCTCAAACAAACTCGGTGCTACACCACTGAAGCTTGAATGGCAGGCGGGGCAGACACCTTCAGATCTGTCCATCCATACCAAGCACAAAGAGGCTAGGGATGCGGAGAAAAGCCCCTTGACGGTGCAAAAGGAGAGCTGCCGGGGCGAGGAGAGGGAAAGCAACCTCGACTGCACGCTGCCCAAGCAGCACATCGCAGGCTGACAACACCGGCACTCATCCCCGCCCGGGCATCCCATGCCCATCTCATCCCCTTCCACCTAAAGCAAAATGCTTCGAGGGCTGCGCAGACACCCCGTGACACGCAGGGGATGGGGGCTACCAAAAACTTCACGCCACAAAATTATTCCCATTTGCAAACATCGCTTTGCAAACTCCAGTGCAAGCCGGACAGGTGATCCTATGCCGGTAATTAAAACCGTACCCACCAAAATGACAGGTTAATTGCAGGTGCGGGCAGGGTCCAGCCCACCCCCAAAACACACTGACGTGCATCAAAAAATGCATTGGTTAAAACCACAGCTAAGCGGGTAGGTGGGTCTGTTGGCAGACAGAGACGATGTAAAATGAATTCGTACAATCAAAGCCTTCCCATACAGTTCGCAGGTAATTTGTGACGAGAACAAAAGCTTTAAATTCATCCACTAAATTATTCACTACAAATCGTCCTCTCAGCTCCTGCGCTTGTGTCCTTCAAGCCGTTCTAGGTGGTGATTACGTCCCCTCGGCGCACGGGGAGGCCTCAGGGAAGCGGGGAAGCGGACGTGGGAAAGACGGAGCCGCTGATCCGACACCGGTGGTTTGATTTACAGAGAGAACTGGCGAGAGGAGACAGCCACCGTCAGGAAAAAAGAAACTTCAAGCTCTAACCATCCCATCAAGGGGGTTTCTGGGTTCTTTATGTGGGTGGGTTTTTTTCTTTCTTTCTTTTTCTGCAACAAGCTCCCACTGCAGGCAGAATAGATGATGCTAAATTATTTTGGAATATGCTGACAATGCCCTGCTTGGCCAACCGAAGCCTCATAAATCATTCCTTTTCCCCCACCCCCTTTCCCGTTCTTGATCTCTCTTTCAAGCAGGATAATGCCAGCTTGCTGGGGAGCCCAGTGCCCTGGCACTATGAGGCATGTTTCAGGTGGGCACTGCCGAGACTCGCTGCCGGAGCCAGACCTGCTGCCGAGGGGACGAGACCACGCGACTGGGAGAGAAGAATGGCACCAAAAAGGAACCACTCAGGCTGCTAATGAGGTTGCTGCCTCCCAGCGACCAGTTTCTGAGCCCACCTCGGTGCTAGGCAGCCCTACGGCAGCCCGTAGCCGAGTGGTGCCCAGGAGCTTCCTCGCCAGCGTTGGAGCCAGGTGTTGCTCCAGCTCACCACCCCGTACTGATTTGCCAGCAGTTGCTTTGCAGCCCTTCCTCCAGAGTCCCTCCGCAGGGGTGCAGCCTCTGGAATTAAGGTTCATCAGTGGCTTCTGGAAGATCCGGGCTCATGTTAGGCATGGGACAACCTGGTTTTCCCAGCTCTAGGGTCAGCTGGAGCACAACTGGCTACCCTCGCTCTAAGATCACCAGGCTTTGGCTGCGGAAAGCAACTCCGTACACAACTTGGAGGGGATGGGAGATGTGGTTGCATCCAGGTGCTGGGTGCTCAGACATCACTCCTGAGGGAGCTGCTGACGAGGACCAAGTGTCTCTCTTCTTGGGCTCCCTCCAAAGCAGGGGGAGATGCTTGTGAAGGACGTGGCAGGGCAGAGCGTACCAGCAGTGGTCCAGAGCAGAGGGAGGAGAGCGGGCTGGGGAGAGGAAAGCCCTGCACGGATGAGACACGGAGTTCGTTTGGCATTTGTGCTGTAGCCGGATGGGCTGCGTGGCCTGGGACTGTCAGCCTGGCTCCTTGCACCACGACTGAAATCACGCTTTCCTCTAAAACCCCCACAGCTGAGATACCATATTCGAAAGCAGAGACCCCTCCCATCAGGACTGATGGGGGGAAGAGCACTTTGGACCACGAACCACAGCGCGGCAGAAGCACAGTCGTTTTCTAATACCTGAAGTGACATTTTGCGAGTCCCTCACACTCAGCTGTGACACCGACAATGTCATAATAGGGATATGAGTGCTGCGCACCTCTGCGCGGGCCCGGTACCCATCACTCAGGTGTGATGGATAGGCGGCAGGCTTGGGAAGCCGCTGACAAGAAGGATCAGCGAGCAGCTCTATTTGTGGCTCTGGGCAAAGACTAAACCCATTCCCTCCCCGGCTCACAACAGCTCAGAAAAAGGCAGATTGCTGTCTTCCACGGCTTGGCTGTGAGCTGGCCCGGGAGGTCTCAGCCAGGCATTTTGGGGGGGTGGGCAGGATGAAGGCAGAGTCCCCTGAGGTCACCCTGGAAAGCCCCAGGCGGGAGGGAGCCCCACCATCCATCAGTGCTCGGGGGTGATGGATGCACACGGGGCTGCAGGACAGGGCTCAGGGTACCAGGGGCAGAGCTGGGGTCCCCTAGCCCTCAGCAGCACACCATCACTCCTCTCCACCTTCACAGCCACAAACACAAGCGGGGTTTTGCTTGGTTTTTTAATTAATACCCTTCTGCCCTCCCCAGGAAAACAGTAAAAAAACCAAAGAGCAATAAAAGCCTCACCAGCCACCCTTGCCTCTCCAGAGCCTGAGCTTTACGACACTGTAGCTATTTATCGCTCGCTGTGTTTTGCAAATACCAGATGTGACGCTCATCCTGAACAGCCTAGTTTAAGGCCCCTTGGTTATTCTGTCGATGAAGCTGCTATTTTAGACAAGAGAGACGCGAAACAAAAACAAAACCTAAAGCGGAAGGGTGGGAAAAAAGCCCTCCAAGCACTGCAATGGTGACAAAAATCCATAGCGAGGCATTCATCTTGGGTTTTTAACCTGGAAGAAGGTGAAAAAGTAAAATAGGGCTGCAAGCACCTCTGGACCATGGGTCCCAGCAGCCCCGCGGGGCTGGACAGGAGCTACCAGTTGGCAGGGAGCTGCTGGGAGCTCTGCCAACGCCGCCACCGGCACCAGGCACAGGGCTGGGGATGACCCAGCGGGCAAGGGGATGCACTAGCCGGATTTGCGCATCACCACCTCTCCCACGCCAGCCTCTTCGCTGGGAGAAGCGGCTGGTGACGTGCACACGCGGCTCCCTCCGGCGCTTCTCCCCTGCATGTTGGCACAATGCATTTGGGCGGCCCAGCTGCAATTCCGACATTTTCCATTGGGATCTCCACCGACGTCAAACTGCATTCAAACCAGACCACCCGTACCAGCGGGGCCCAACATACCCAATATTTCATCGCCAGTGTCCCGGAAGGGCTAAGGAACATGCGGTCGCGCTCCATAAACCCACCATTAGAGATCCCCTGATGGAGATGGATTATAATTTGCAAATGATTAAAACACAATTAACGGCGGTAGGGAGGTACTCGAAGCTCTGCAAAGGAACCGTGCAAATGAGGAGCTACCAGGACCTTCGGTGTCCTAAGCACCTGTCAATTCTTGGTTGAAACAAGTGCATTAGCCTTGTCCAATATCCATCTAACCTTTCCACTCTCCCTTGCTCTGTTTCCCTGGCAACCATTTAAAAGTGCTGGAAAAAGGCACAGCTGCTTTCAGAAAAAAGAAAAGGAAGGGGGGGGAAAAAAGGCAATATGTTCTTTTAAGGTGCGTGTGTGCTCCTTCGCTCTTCCCCCCCTTCTCTCGGTCTCTCCTTTAGGTGCCTGTGTTTTCTCTGCCCAGCTCAGCTCCGACTCCAAGCACTCAGCACAAGCTGCTGCACTTGGAGGGCAACGAGCAAGGTGGGGATGGCCACACCACCCTGCTTTCCCTGGGGACAGCTGGATGCACCGTGAGCAATTGCAGAAAACCACTCAGGACTACAGAGAGACAGAGGAGAGCAAACCCAGGAGCTGGCTTGAGCATAGGGTGCTGCTGAAAGGGGAAATGCCGCCCCAAAACAGCCCATTCCTACAGAGCTTGAGCCAGGGGAGCTCAGTGTGCCCCGTGCTCCCTGCCTGGCACGTCGCAGCAGAGAGCTAATGTACGACCTGCACAGCTCTCCGGAGTGGTACAAGCACAAAACTCGGTATTTCATGGTGCTCCCTGTCACACTCTGAGCAAAACAGCAGTTAACAAAGGTCAAAACTTGAGGCTGTCACTAAACCCTCCACTGCCGCCTGCTAAAGAGGGTTATTTTTCCCCCCTTGCCTTTTCTCCTCGCTCCCGCCTGCCTGGACATCATCTCCCAGCACATCCGCACCAACGAGAGTGGCATTTGTCCTGACACCTTTGGGAGCTCAGCTCCAAAGGGTAGAAGGAAAATAGCAACAAGAGCAGCCATCATAAGAGCCGGAGAGGGGAGGACAGCTCCCGAAGCCTGTCACCGCTGCACTCTCCCACCTCTGCAAGCAAATGCCAGAGCAGGGCTGGAAATGCATCCTCTTCCCAGGGGCAACCCAGCACCTGGAGCAGCCCGCTTCGGGTGAGGAGGATGGGGTGGAAGAGGGAAAGATGAGCTTTCCAGGTGCTTCAGGAGCCATCACGAAGGATGGAACTGGGGAAGCAACCGGAGGGAAGAGCAGCAGAGGCAGGACGGGGGCACCCATCACCCATCCCGCTGAACCCGTCGGTGCTTCGTGGTACGCTGCCTCGTTGAGGAAGGTGAAACGTCAAAGCTGTTCGGTCCTGGAAAGTGCTGGGGATCTCCTTAGTGGGGAAGGAGCCTCGTGGTGCGGCATTTGTGGGACTGAGCACAAACCTTCCTCTGCACCGGCGAGGCCCCAGGGGAGCGCAGCCCCAGGGGACGGCTCCATAGGCAATCAAGCCTCATTAGCTCTACTGCTCACCGAGCGGCTCGGCTACACACCGATTTGCTGCTCTGCATACCAGCCCGGCTACCGGCAAGCACAGGAACTGCTAATAACCCCATACCCCCGCGCTTCGCTGCGTGTCCCTCCCCAGCATCACACGCGCGCATGGCCACCCTGATCGCCTGCAGATACAACCTCAAGCACCACCGAAACCAGCGGCAGGGGCTGAAGACCACCCCGCAGCGACGCGGAGGGCAGCAGCATCCCCCTTACCTGGGGGGCGAGGAGCAGAAATGGGTTGCAGCAGTGCAGGGAAGGGCTTGGTCGTGTTAATTAATTGTGCGGTTTGAAGCGCACCACTGCCACTTCGCGCTTGGCGTCTTAAACAGAGCCGGGGGGGGGGGGGGGNACCAGGGAAAAAAACCCAAAACAAAGGAAAAAACCACCCTAATCTAATGTTCCACAAACACTGGGCACCCAAACAGCCGATCTTTGTCAGGAACCTTAGTTCCAAGAACCACTTACAGGCTTTCATCAACACATTATAATATTAATCAAGACTCATAATGCAGAGTGATTTGCATGCCAACAAATATATTTACACTGTAAATTGTTTGTTGAGAAGCCTCAGAGAAATATGCAATTCACTGCTATTGAACTTGGGTAGCGAGGAAAAAAAATAAAAGTACAAACTCCCTGTAGACTTGGTTCCTTCTGGTTTTGGCAACTCAACTCATTAGCATGCATTCTCATTTCCACGCGGGCTTTTGCTCGCAGCCGTTTAGCTGGATCACAGCAGTCGGAGATAGAAAGGTTTATTAAGGTCCTCGTAGCTAAATCCAGGCCACTGTCTTCTCAAGGGAGGAGATGCAGCCTCTGGTAAACCTGTCTAGCGCTAGCCAATGAGCCAAAGCACGACGACTGTCACCCATGGGGGACTCTGTCCAACCCTTGGAGCGACACTTGGTTGTTTATGCCCAGTTTGTACTTCCCCAGGGCCACACGGGGCTGCCGGGATGAATCAAAGCCGAGTGACCCCGGAGAAGTCCCGCTTCTGTGGAGAGGAGGACGGCCATGGCACAGGGAGCCGAGCAGCTGGGGAGGCGATGGGCAGAGCTCCCAAGGCACACAGCCCCCAGCTGAAGGCAGAGAAAAGCCTGAGGATGGGCGGTATCACAAGGACCACGGCAGCATGTGGGAGGTGACTGCACGCTCCTGGGTTCTCCTGCATCTCCTTGCCAATGGAGAAGACCACTCGGAGAGGCAGCTTGTTTCAGACTCCAGGATTTGGGGGTTTGACCCACACCGACAAGCCCTTAGAGTCTCCAGGGCACTGTGTGGAGAGGCCAAGAGGAGCATCTATTGCCAGCACAGTTTCACAACACAATCTGTATCTCCAGCCGCTGAGAGCGAGGACAAGATGGGAGGCAACACGACCTGGAAGCAGCAAGAGCACTGAGACACAGGGCTTTCACCCTCGCATGGTTTTCACACTCACACCACGTTACTCATCCCAAGGGATCTTCCCCTCCTTCCTCTCCTGTTGCTTTGCCCCCTCCCGCCCCTGCTTTTCCCACCACAGTGCGCAGGTCCTGCTGGATCTCCGAACTGGGTGTAAATGAGCGTCTGCTCCACTCCCGGTCCAGCCTCTCCCCTTACCACCTGCCTGGGGCTCTGGGGCTGGAAAGGATGATTAGCAAAGGTGTTAGAGGAGAATTAAATGGAGTATTCTGTGGTGCCTCTCTAAGCTGCTGAAGAGCCGATTAACAGGAGGCATTGATCTCCTGGTTCAGAGATCTTCTAAAGAGTGAGGTGGAAAAATAATGGGAGGGAGAAGGGGGAAAGCTAATTAACACTTCCAGGGTAGCAAGCTCTCCATGTGGAGCTGATATTAATAGACTTGATAGAAGGTGCCCTGGTCAGCAGAGTAAGCGGTGTTTGTTCACCCAGTGGGTGTTCTTGTGTGGCGAGGGGGGAGCAGAGCGGGAAGGAGCTGGGGGACAGCACCAGCACGGAGGGAGGGGAATGCCAGCCAGCAGCAGGGCACCCATCTCAGGTCACCGCTGTCCCCACCGGGTCAGGACCAGACCGCAGCATCGCGCCACAGGCTGCTCTCGCACAGGTGCCTCTGGCCACGGCTGCTACTTTTGCTCCGGCTTTGTAGGACTGAAACACGAAGAGAAGCAGGAAGCTGAAGACATGTTTCCCGCATCCCAGCTAGTTACCCTGCCCCTCCGGCTAGTGGCTATTTTGGGATGACACTAATGTTATGTTGGCTCACACACAGAGCACTCCTTATAAACCCGCCGTGCAGCCAGGGCTTCACCCCCGTGAAGAACAGGGAAAAGATCTGGAAGCACAGGAAGCACTTCAGCAGAGCAGTGAAAATCACAGGAATAAACTTTCAGGGTCCATCAGGTAGTTTGATCTGTTTACATTTAATACTCCATTTCTCTACGCGTGCAAAGTGCAAGCCCCTAATCCCTGCTCAATAATTACCAGCATTAGAGGAACAGAGCACAGTCTTAACCATTCACGCTAGCTAATGCATACACAACCATTTCCCTAACCCTCTCTGCGCCCCAACATTAAGGACAGGCAGATGCCTTCAAGCTCTCTGCTCGTGTTGATTGCCCTACAAAAACCTCAGGGAAGGAGAAAGGCGTTGGTTGGGGGCGAAGGGGCGTTTTCTTTGATAAAATCATAAAGAGCAACCTACGGAGGAAGAATCTCTGAGACATAAATGTCAGGTTTATGAACAATTGAGCTGCTCTATGCTTGCCCGAAATTGCTCTTTAAGGTCAGCGCTGTAAGTGTTCCCTTGGGTAAATGGACTGCGGGACGAGTGCCGAGTGGAGAACGGCAGCTCTCCCATCGCCACAGCGGGACCAAGACACGGTGCTGTGGTGAGGAGCCACGGCCCCGAGGTGTGGCCGCCCACACGATCCCAAACATGCACACGTACTGCCTTTTGGGGAAAAGCCTTGGGAACAGAAAGAGCATCGCTGCCCCCAGCCCGCTGCCTGCGCAGCCCTGCGCTGGCACCCTGGGAAAGCAACCACTCCGCTCTCAGAAATACAGATTTATCTGTGCAGCCACAGCACTTGGGCTGCTTGCACCAAGGTGCTTCACTTAGGTCTCAAAGTGCACGGGATGCAGACATACCCTTCTCCCAGCCGAGGGCTGGGGTCCCTCGTTGCCCTGAGAGCGCGCCCTCCATGAAAATGCGTCTTATTTTGGCAGCTGATGGACAGAAGACCGGGAGCCCACAGGGGAGCCAAGGGAGAGCCTCAGACTATTTGGAGAAAACAAAAGGTTGAGCGTGCTCCAGGGGCACATAAATCTCGAGGAAAGACCAGCCAGATTTGGCTAATCCAGCTTAGCAAATGGGCTGGTTACGGGCAGAGGGACCAGAGGCAGCGGAGGGGTGAGCCATCGATAATGCCAAGAAGCCACTTCAGACCACTTCGAGAATGAGAAATCCTAGCAGGAGCCATAAATCCTCCGGCGCACCCTCGGGTGCCAGCAGGGCTCCCGCTTGACACCCAGCTTCCCAACGACACACGCAGGGTCAACTGGCTTGCCCTAAACCAGGCATGGTGACAGGAGGACTAAGCCCATAGCCACAGACCCGGGGGTGCCTCTGCTCCTCCTGCCTGCCCTCCAGGGAGGACATGCCACGAGGGGACCCGTAGCGTGCTGGAAAGCAGCTCAGGGCATAAATCAGAGCAGGAAGGAGCCAGGGAACTGATCTTGCAAAGGTTACAGCAAACAGCCTTGATACAAAGCAGGAAGGATGAGCGCTAATGCAAGTTGGTTTATACTCCTCCAGGTTGTTACGACAGGGCCTTGATGGGCCATATGGTCTTGTCTTGACCCTTAAATCATCTTATGCCCTTCTAACAGCAGCGATCGCTGTTGCTGGCTTCCATTCCTTGTTATTCTTGGCACTGGGAGGCTGGGATTGCGAGACAGCTCAACCCCGTAATGAGATGCATCAGATGGAGACCATCTGGAAGGAGCATCCAACTTTAACCTTGAGGGCTACTTGGAAAAGGACCTTCAGCCAGCAAAAGCTGCCTTCCTGCCGACAAACAGCCCTCTCTTGAATGCTCCCTGCAACACGCCGGGGCCTTGGGAGCCGTCAGCCTCCGAAGAGCTCAGCACTAAGCCTCCTGCGCTTGAGACCTACAGGACGGGTTGTCCATCTGCTCTCTGCCGAGCCACCGTGTCCTCACATGGTAGGAAAGCGGTTGAGCGGGGCCAGAAAAGCAACTGCAGGCACTCGGGGGAAGCGGGGCAGCAGACAGCCAGGCGGGTCGCAGCCGGAATAAATCAATTATCCAACGTTTCTCATCCAGAAAGGCAGGAGGGAACTTGGAGGAAGATCTAGTTCCAATCGGGAGCTGCAGGGGATGGCTGTCCGCTGGCATTTTGGACCTTCCTTGCCTTTCCCCTCACCTCTTGCTCCCAATTTCCCCTCACTAATAGCCAATCCTTTGCATTTCCATATTCCCATCTATTTAAGGGCTCTCCGCGCATCTGACAGATATTGCTGACTAATCTTGCCCAGCACCCCGAAGGAGATAAACTTTGCCGTTAGTGGAAAACTCATTTTCCAAATGACTCCAAGGCTTCTGTCTTTGCTTCCAACCCAATTAGGAAAGAAACCCATAAAAATGGAAAAAAATCTTCACACCACAAGTTTCTGAGATGAGAACCAGCTCTGGGTGGATCAAAACATTTCCCATCAACGTGGTCTTGCTTCTGAGGGCAAAAAAAAGCAGGAGGGATTTGTGCCACCAGCTTTAGGACCCCAATTTCATGGAGCAAAGCCCCGAAGCACTTCTAAGTCTGCACTGAAAGCCTAGGAAAATCTGTTACTTCAACCATTTGCTTAAGTGCTTTTCTCAATTGTGCCTTTGTTCTTTCCATTTTTTAATTAAGACCGAAAGGCCAAGGCTGTAAAAAGAGACATAGGGAAGCTGCATGCACAGGAAGAAGGAAAGTTCATTTGAATAGAAATCGAGAAGCCAAATCCTCAGAAAGGCTTTCAAAAGCCCACCTTAAACAATTTTATTTGTTGTCCAGTGGGTTAAACACCTCATTGGAGCTGGGATATCTGTCCTGAAATGCCTCTGCAGATCTTCCCAGAGGCCGTTCCTGATAGCACGGCTGTGCACAGGCATTTATTTTAGCAAAGAGTTTGCAGCAGGGCTGAACAGGAGTGGGACGCAAGAGGAGAGCGCAAGGGAAAGCCGTACACACTGCCGACACATCCCCGACACCTTCGCTGCCTCTCAAAAAGCCAGGGTTTTGCTGACAAAGAAATCCTAACCAGCCTAAGTGCATGCCCACAGCCTGACCCCAGACGCTGCTTGAAATTATCCGAGAAGGATCAGGCAAATCGTTTCATATAAAACACCCCCCTGAGACACACCGAGAACAAAGATTCATTAAAAAAAAATATAAAAAAGAGTAAGCACTTCGGCACAGAGAGGCCATGATGGAAATAGCAACCTGAAAGGGCTTCGGGAGGGCGAGCTTTTCTTCCCAACGAGGATGACCAGAGGGCACAGCGTGAGCTGTACAAGCTGCGCAGCCAGCTCTGCCGATGACAAACATCACCACCTCCAGGTGGAAGGATTTATTCCCAGCCACAGCCCTCTGCTGTCCAGCCAGGCTGGCTGGCATGAATCATCCACGCACCCAATCTTAATTTAATGTCTGTCCGTCCATCATGCCGGAGCAGACGCCAATGGATATCGAGGCCCCAGGGCAGACTCAGGCTCACCATCCACACAACGTCTCTAGAAAAACCCAGCAGGCTCAGAGAAGGTCCTGAGAGGCAACACTTCCCAGATCCTTCTCAGAACATCTACAAGCTCTTAACTTCCCCGGATGGGGTTGGACAGCGAAGAAGATGAGGGTGCTGTCAGATGACTTTGCTCCCACCCCTGGGGCTCACAGAAGTATAATTTCCTATTTTGCTCTACATAAATCTATCAGACGCTGTGCCAGATCACCCAAGCTGGCTTCTCGGGGGAGGAAAAGCCTCCCCCGTACAGCCAGCCAGCTCATAATTATCCACTAAAGAAAATTTAAACCTTTCTCTGAAGCGCATACCGCTGGTCAAGACCTCAAAGAAGGACACCACACCGTCCACCATGGACACATGGGGGAGAAGCAATTTTGGTGAGAAGGGCTGATATCGCTTGCTAGGAGAAGGGCAAACTGGGGGTAGAGGACACGAGACAGGGAGAAAAACCACAGCTTCAGAACAACCCCCCAACTCCCAACCCAGATTCTCCACCGCACGGTCACCCTCTTGGTGCTCTTCAGGCCAAAACCAGGTCAAGTACAGTCGCAAAGCTCCTCACACCCGCTCTCTGGCCCCAAGGAGGCTCCCAGGGCAGTGCAAAGGGGCCAGGGCTTCGCAACCTTTGCTGCTTGTGTTTCCCTTTCCGCTGCCAGCATCCCACGAGCCCCACACGGGATGAAGGTGCCTTCAACGAACGTGGGATGCAGTGCTGATAACACCGAGCCACACAGGCAGCGTGCGAGCCACCCCGCTGTGTTATTAATACATGAACTTTGCCACCGCCCTCCCACGCTGCCTGCTGATTTTTATTCCATATTGCATAATTAATCTGTCAACATTCTGTGACGAGGTATAAATATTAATAATACGATCACACAGTTGGCTGTTCCTTTTAAAATTCAAACTCTGCAAAGATAAATCGCGCACTTAATCTTAGCAAGCTTTGAAGAGTGTATTAAAAAGGGAGAAAAAAAAAATTAAAAAAAGAGGATACATTTGATTTTGCAACAGGATTGCCTGCTTTTACCTGGATTTGCCCTCCCTTTATCTCTGCCTCTCCCCTTTGCGCTCTCCCCCGCGGATGCGAGTGCGAGAGTAGCGCTTGCTCCAATGTTTGGCTGCACAGACATTGTGGGAGCGATAGAGGGGAGAGGTGATGTGTGAAATGCAACCTGTATGCAAGGTCTCCCTCCCCAACCAAAGTGAGGACCAGAACACGGGGCTGTGCAGTGGAACACCAGCTGCTCCCAGGGGAGAGGCTCCTTTGCTGGGTTAGGTCCTCCCAATAGCCCTGCACAGATTCAGCTAGGAAAAAAACTAGAAAGGGCTTCAA
This sequence comes from Sula dactylatra, assembly GCA_013389905.1. Lineage (NCBI taxonomy): Eukaryota > Metazoa > Chordata > Aves > Suliformes > Sulidae > Sula > Sula dactylatra. Next base: position 58,600 of record WEKW01023722.1, read on the forward strand.
AAATCCCACCAAACAACGTCTAAAGGGTAAAGAAGAGGGGGAAGAGTTTTGCAGCTGCTTTCAATGCCACCCCAAAGACCAGAGCTGGACGTTAAGGCTGCTGTAACCAGCTCAGCCTATAGGAATGGGAAGCTCAAGGCACCACCAACTTCACAAATGCCTTTAAAAACACAACTCAAGAGGCCCCGATGCAGCTTGGCACTTTGGAAAGTGCCAGTCTTGAAACACACAAGATGGCCAAGGCAGCACACGCAGTTTTTGAGAGCTTTGCCATGCGTGCATCCTCACAGACCCTTCCCTAGACGGAAGGATGCTGAGCCTCATGCCTCAAGGAAGCCTGTGGTACAGTTTGCAGCTGAGGTCTCTGAGATGGCACTTGGAATGAGCATCTGCCAGTGCCTCTGTGGCTCCCCATCCCCAGCTCTGACCGGTAAGCTCTGTATGCAGAGAGGTCCCCTAAGCCTTTACAGGAGCAATTTTCCTGTTCGTTCCGGGTTGCAAGACCTCAGTAACGCTCGCTGCCCACCCTGCCCCGGGCTTGCCACCCCAGGACTTCTGCTCAATGCTACTTTCCATGAATTATTTATCTCCAGCTGAGAGGTTGCCTGTTCCTGAGATTTTTTTTGTTCCCCAAAACAAAAAAAAGTGCCCTCTGCCTGTAATGTACTTAACACCTTGTGAATCACGGGGGGTCCTTTCTTCTCCGTGTCCATTTTGCCCCAGCTCAGGTGCTCTATCTAACCTCACTTTTGTTTCCAAAAGAGGAAGACAGAGAGGAAAAATCATAGTACTCGCCTGCCTCTGCAATACAAATAAGGCGAAGTGATGGCAAACTCTTCCCTCAACACTCCAGTCACTTTGTTTTACAGAGTGCTGAAATGAAAGGGATACTTTAGATTAAAAGATTTGTTTAATGGTCTGATTAATTCATTCCAAACAGACAGAGACTGTTCTGAGGATCTCTGTTAGCTCTTAACCTTTCCAGCTTGGGTTTTTTTTTGTGTATAAGTGAGGATGTGTTTTAATTTAATATTCAGCGCCTGCTGCGCTCTCTCTGGGTTGGATCACATGGCTTTTCTTCTTCACGTGGAGAGGGGACCAAATGCTTCTTAAAATAAATGGAGAGAAGCTGGTAAACAAGGAGGGCGAAAGCAGGAGGGCTCACCTGATGGCCCGCACACACCACGGGCAATTACCCCATTCACCCTGGTTCAGTTCACAAAATTAATTACCACTGAATGCTGCTGGTCCATATTATTTATGAGCTAATGAGCAGGAGAAGCTGCAACTCCAAAGACAAGTGCGCCAGGCAGCCAGAGGCAAGTTTCCAGCCCCCGGGGAGGGAGAGGACCCCAACCCAACGAGATGCCTTGCAGAGCCAAGAACAGGGCTGGGACTTTGAGCGTGGAGGTTTTGGGGAGGAGGGCTCTCCTGCAGGGATGGCAGGACATGAGAAGAAGCTGTGATATTGCTCCTCGGTTTTTGGAGACCTGGATCAAAGAGCAAAGGGTCTGGTCAGTGCCCCATGCTTAGTCTTCATGAGCTCTATATAGCAGCTACACCTGCACGCTGCAGGACACGTGGTCCTTGGGCCACCATGGTGCCCATGTGCCCTTGGTTGCACGCAGGGCAGCGTGGCCAGGATGCTATCATTCATAAAAGCGATAGGGTCCCGCTGCCCACAGCTGCACTAATGCCCCTGGTGCCTTCTACTCCTCCAAGGAGACCTGAGGAACAGCCAGTGTCAGGCATGGGTACACCCCATGACAAGACGGATGGTTTCCAGGATCAGCACACAGGCGAGACGTGATGGAGGTTCAGCGGAGGTTCAGCTACCAGTTGGCAAAGGCCATCTCTGTAGCGGCTGTCACTGTCGTGCTGAAATTCAGGGAGGCCTATCACGCCATACCTGCCTCCTGCAGGCTTTGAACTGTTTCCCTTTCCCTCTCTTCTCTCAAGCTACAAAGACAGGTGCTTCCTCCAGTTGAAACATAAGGCCACTTTGTCAGGAGGAGAAGGCACAGCGACAAACAGGTGCATTAGCATGGCGGGCAAGCGTGAAGTGCTGGATCAGACAAGCACAACGTCTTGCCTTCACTGCTGGTGCTCCCGTCCCTGGCTGGCCAACCACCCTGCAAGCTCTGAGCCTGGGTACCCACAGCACAGCATCGCCCCTGGGAAGAGCAAGCTGGGCAGAGTGATGGTGAGACGATCCCCAGGCGCTGCTCATGCAGCAGGCTGGGAGAAGAGAGAGAGGCATTTAATTTCCGCCTGATGTGCTATCACTTACGCGAGATCACAGCTTCTGCTCTTGCTTTCACTCGTCCCGCTCCTCTAGGACTGCGGAGAAATATCAACACTCGCTTCAAGTGAGGCAGAAAGTTCAGCCATGGCATCTGCTAAGAGTGCTCCACGTCTAGTGCTCATCTCTTAACGCGAGCCTCTAACCACGGGCTGCTCTGTGCCTCGCCACCTTCCAGCCGGAGAGGCGGCTCTGCTCCGGTACAAAGGGACCGTAACGGGTTCACACCCCGGGGACGGCAAGCGAAGAGTAATTAGAGGCTCCATTAACGCAAAAAGGGCTGATTTTGGGTTGCATGGACAACCTTCGACCAGACAGGTTGGGAGTGCTCAGCTTGGCAATACCATCCCTCTTTCAGCCCAGGCATTTGCTCAGAGCTCCCTTGAACGCAGTGTTATTTCCATGTCCAGCCTACCACGTGTGCCACAAATAATTTCAACTAATTGGTCTGTCTTTGCCTGTTTCACGGACAGTCCACCAGTCCAGATGCTACGTTATGCCCCCCATACCAATTCTGACATCCACAAATGAAACAAAAGCCAAAAAATCAGCTGCCCAGCCAGAAAATCGTTTTACTTGCTTCATCTGTTTATTATTTTTCACCCCATACGCTCACTTTTTTTTTTTCCCCATTTTGCTGGTTAACAAGCAGGGGGAGGGGGAAATCATATTCTAGAGTTTTTGCTTCTATACGCCTTTTCCTCTTTTTTTAGCACAGAACAGATGTTCCACACGTCAGTGTCTCTCTTGACAAAGGCGGCCTTTTTCTGTTGGGGAAAAGACGCTCCGAAGGAAATTTTCCTCCGAGCTCTAGTCCCAGATTTCTTCAGCTTTCCTATGGCTCTTCCTGTGCCTCCAGCTAGAGCACAAGGGAGAGCGTGTCCTCCGGGCTATCCCAGCACACCGGTCTGTCTCGAGCAGTCACCCAGCCTTGCACATTGCCTTCAGGGCCATTTCTACCAAAATGGCACAATAATGGAAATTGCCATTAACAGGAGTAAAAAACCTTCATTAACTTCAACTGTAAGTGTCGTATAAGGTAAAAGGAGTCCACGATTAAAGGCATAATGCAGCGTCAGACCTATAGGAGGATATAACTGCGCTGAAACCCTACGGACAAATCCACATTTAGACTCCGCTGAAGGCACAAAACCCCAAGTGCCACCAGCTAGTGACTGGAGTCACTAGCGAGCCATTACGGCCTTGACACAGGGCAAGGAGAAGGGAGGTCCCTTCAGCCAACGCTTCAAAGAGCCATCGCAGTCAAAATGGTACAAGCCCAGGATTTGGCGCCAGGACATCTGGCTATTTTTTGGCTCGCCATATCTACAGTGCTTGTTTTCTCCCCGTGCCTCAATTGACTCGTATGAAAAATGAGGATGATAATAGCCAGCTAACGGTGGCAGTCTTTGAAATATTAGCTCTGCTAAAACAGGTGAGCTGTCTCAGCTTACAGAAGCGACCCTGCTAGCATTGCCAGAGACCGAATTTTTTTTTTTCTGGCCTTAACAATAAATCACCAGCTCATCTCTGCTCTGTGATAGTCAGGGAATCAGGGTAGTGGTCAACTAGCTGTGCTTTGGCAAATCCCCCCACAAGCCTGAATTGCTGAATATTGCAGCACTGGGAGAGGGAGGAGAGGACTGGGGCTCACTCTGCCTCTTCCTCCAGCTTCCCTATAGGAGGAAGACCACATACTTGAAGAGAAACGCAAATAAACCTCTTGCTACCGAAAAAGACAAAGAACAACACTTTGCGAGTATGAGGGGGCTTCAAAACTGCAGAGTCTGTTCTTGCTCGAGCCAGTGGCACAAACTGGTCTCACAAGCATGAAAGTAAGGCTAGGACTACGCGTTTGGCCAACGGTCCCAAGCACAAAACCCCAGGAGCATTTTCACACCGTTGCCTCAAATGGAGCAACCCCTGGCTCCCCGGCACATCCCTGCCTCGCTCCATGCCTGAAACCCAGCACGTCGGATCGGCGTCTCCTCCAGAGCTGCTGCGATCAGTGCTGGCACCAACCCCTTCCACAGGACGAGATAATGTGCATTATTTGCTAAAATAAGTTTGACATTAATTAGCAAGAATCTCGCTGGCAAAGACTCACACTGTGCAGCAGATGTGATGCGGGCTCACAGCTCCTTCCCTCCCTGCCGGGTGGATGGGGGAAAGAGCTGGAGTCACCAAGTTTGTGTAACACGTCCAGGAAGACTGCGTCAAGAGGGACTGTCACCACCAGTGCCAAGCCGAGACGTCCTCCCCGCAGCAGGCTGGGTGCGTTTTAAAAGAGACAGGCTGGGAAAGAGACAGATGTCACCCGTGATAGACAAGGCAAAGGCGGGGGACGGCTGACACCGAGGGCTCTCCACTCCCCCGGGAAATGCTGGCTTGGGACACGGTCATTTGCCTTCATCCCGAAAGTGGGTAGTGAGTGATCGAAGCACTCGTCTGAAAGCGCTTGTTCTCTCCAGAACATCAGCTTCAGATCCAAGCCAGGCAGCTCAATCCCTCATCCTCTGTGCTCGATAAACCCTGGTCCATAAAATTTATTGCATGCTTCTAGATGACTACTGCAGGAAAAAAAGCCCCAATGCTGGAGTCGCGTCTCGTGTAGACAGCCTTTACAGATGGCATTGCCACGGCTGATTTACATGAGACAAGAGGCAGGCCAAACCTGAATGCCGTGAAAAATCCCATACCTGGGCATGAAGAAATGCCTTCCTCTCCACGGCCCCATCTTGCTTGCACGCTTGTTTGTGACAAGGGCCCTACTCCACAGGTCAGCTACAGAATCCTGGGGAAAGCTACAGCACATCCAGAGACTTCAGAGAACGGGATCTTGCTTGCAGCCACCAGCACCAGGCTGTGCTTTACTACATAACCCACATCCATCCATCCGTACGTGTGAATCGCACCTAACGGAAACGGCACAGGGCAGCTGGAGGACAGCGATGGCAGGAAGCCTCTCTCTGAGCCCAGGAACGCTGCTGTAGGACCTGCTGCTACATTTCCTATATTGACCATGAAAAGGAGTTCAGTCCTCCTGTGTTACACACTGAGCAAAGCCAAAAGAGAGGATGGCCAGCCCCGGGGAAAGTGTATGGTCCCTCCGTGTCCAGGGAAGGGGAGGTAAGAGAGATGCTGTTGATGGTATAAGACAGAATAAAACCGAGCATCCACCAACGCTAAGAAAAGGGCAAGGGCTCAAGACGACCGGGATGTCTGCAGCACAGGATGAGGCTTGGACAGGTCTAGAGTGCCCGGGAGAGCAGAGAGCAAAACCGTAAGGGTTGTGGAAGGTCAGCACTGAAGGATGCAGGACCGATGTACTGGGAGACGCAGTCCCTTCTCGCTCATCTGCACCAAACTCACTGTGGCCACAGAAGTGAGGGCTGTGCGAGCAGAGCGACGTCTCCGCCATGCTCCATCCTCTCCTGAAAGCTTATTAACTAACAACAGGGGAGAAACACCCCAACATCAAAGTTCAAAGCAGATAAGAGAAAGATAAATCACGCAGCGTCCCTACGTGAGGTGAGCTGACCACAAAGCGGTCTCTGGCAGGCTGGGTGGGCGTCGGGGGGACGGTGGCCTCCCTGAATCCATCCTCACCCTTTCCTTCTCCATGGCAGAGGGGCTCAGGGGCTGGGAGAGAGGGAAGGCAGAAGGAGGAGGTGAAAAAAAAAGGAAAAAACCCAGAACAAGCCACACGACGGTGAATGGAGTGGAAAGATTTCTGAAGGAGCCACGTTTGTCACATTAAAATGAGTGAAAGGCAGGCGCGGGCGCTTCCCTGCCTGTCAAGTGCATTTGTCTCTGGTCCCGGGAATTTTCATTATTCATTAGTCGCCCGGCATGGACAGCAACAGGAGCGCAAGGCTCTGTCTAATCCCCACCTGATAATGTATTTCTGATAAGCATGACGGAGCCGACGCTACCGACCGGATTCACATTTCCAGCGGATAAAGTGCCATTTACAGGAGGCAGGCATCGCGAATTTAGATTGGGGAGATAAGGGGAGGTGCAGGCTGATGGGTCCCAAGGGCGAGAGGGAAAAGCAGTGACGTGGGTCTGGGGACGGAGGCGACATCCATGCCGCTACCTTGTCATCCAGTGACAAGGATGCACGTATGTAAATAATATTACATGTGACCCAACTGAGGACAAATCAGTGGCACAGACATGGGAAGAGTCTTGGGCTGACTCTTGTCTCATCCAGCCTGGGTCTCCCCTCTATGGTACAAAGTTCAAAATAGCAGAGGCCAAAAAAACACCACCCCCCCCCGAGACACGATTCAGAGCTCCAGAAGTGCAACACGCTTTGAGAGCAAGCTAATTCAGCGGCTGCCTAGGGTCCATGTCCACTAGCAATTATCATGCCTCGGATCAACCTCATTGACTCCAATACTACCGTGATACAAAGCTACAGCAATGGGCCATTAATATTTATCAGGCTTCATATGAGGAAAAATGGCTTGTATGATATGTTCTGTGTAATTTATGTCATGTATTTTAACAGTGGGTCATGGCAGAAGCCAGATAACAATAACCTTGTCAACTAGCAGGATTTATAGCCTGGTTAAGATACATATAAAGTTACCTGTATTATTGCAACCCGTAAGTATTTCAAGTGTGAAAACTCTGAAGAAGAGGTATAGATGCCAGAGGGCTGAAACTATGGCTATGAGAGAGAGAGAGCATGCGCGTGCATTTAGGTCAAGTATACATATGGAAAAAGTTCTTGATGCAAAGATCTACAGGGCTGTGCAGCTGTCTCCCGGGAGGAAGGAGAAGATGCTCCATTGTTTTTGACATTTCAAACTAGACTGGATGGAGAACTAAATATTATATATGGTAGAGAGGAGCCTACACGCTAGCAAGGGGATAGACTAAAATGCCCTGCTATGAAAAGCAGCAACGGGGAGATGACACCACCTTTCCATCCTATTCCATAAAGCAGCTCCACGTACGTATTCAGAGTCAGATCTACTGATCTGGGTGACACAGACAAGCTTGTAATGCTTTCTGCTCCTGTCAGCCCCGCAGAGCTGATGCAGCCAGGAAGGGAGCCGGAGCTTCCTCTGACTGCCACATGACAAAGGGCATTATTGCTGTCCGGAGTACCGGCTCTGCTACCCTGCGAGAGACAAGGAGGCTGCGTAGGTATGGGCGAGGACAGTACTTCAGCTGGAAGAGCCCAGCTTGACTTTTAGACCCCAGCCTGGGCAAGTATAAAATCCTTTTTTCTTCATCAAGAGCCAAAACGCAAACCTGTTAATGCTCCGGGAAGATGGCATGTGAATATTGGACTCGGTCTCCCTGGCAGAGGGGGAACACACTTGAAGAGCCCAAGATTCAGTTGCTAAGAACATCGGTCATTACAACAGGACGTGTCAGCGCATCGGGTCTCAGCCTGAAGCCAAGAGATGTACACGGATTTACCCATGCTGAGGCTCTAGCCTTTCTGCGCCTATTGCCTAATGACCTTTTCGGATCCAGGATCTCCGTGCAAGTGTCAAGGACCAGCTCCTCCAGGAAAAGGGGAGAAGACGACTAGCCGGTCCCAGAAGACAAGAGCATCCCTGCAGTCTCGCAGAGCTCACGGCAGCTGGAGGGTAGTGGAGAAGCACAACCTAACTCCCTCCACGCAGCGATCATAACTTTGCAACAGCAGCTCTTTAACAGCTTCCCTCACTAACAAGCTGCTCTTGTTTTCATGTTTTGGAATGGCTTAATCCTGTATATGATAACATCCCCAACAAGCAAGTGCATTAAACTGTGACAGCTTTTCACTGACCTAAGCAATTGCATTGTGAAAACGCCATTAGCGTCTCTCTCTTCTTCTTCATCTAATCCCCCCATCCCCTCCCTCCGCCTTTTGCCTGGCCAGTAAGAGCTATGCTCAATACCACTATTAAATTACCCTTAGAAATACGCTCCTCAAAGAAAATCAATGCACATGTGTTTTAACACTTGTCACAAATAGATCAACTGGGCAATCAAACATATATTATCCCACCCGAGGTTTAAATAAATAAAAGGGCCACGTGTTGATGGCGTGCTCCCACGGCTAGTGCACCTCCTGGGCTGCTGCCGTGCCCAACGCGGCTCTCTGCTCCGTCTGGATCTGTTCTAACAGTGATGCTGCCGTGAAAAAGGCGCAAGGGGGAAGGGTCAAGCCCCAGTGCTCGTGGCACCTGGCTTTGCAGCAATGCTAACGTACACCCTGTGAGGTCTGGGAGCGTGCAATGGCCTGGCACCGGCAGCGCTCCCCGGTTGCAGCATCAGGCTGTTGCACAGCCTCACTTGGCTTGTTTTTCAAACCTTTCTCCCCGTTCGCTTCCTGACGCTATTACTTACTGCTCCGGGTGCCAGTGGGATGATTCTCCCCAGGATCACATCTCGGCATCTCTATACAAAAGACCATCACTGATGGTTTGTATGGGGAACATGCGCACAGGTCTAAAGTGCCTGATAAATACATCGTGAGCCTTGAAATCTATTCCTACTCTGAAGACGTTTGCTGCGACTATTTTTACTTCAATATCATTTTCTCTCTTCTCTCTCCCTCCCTCCTCCCCGTTTCCTCTTTTTTCCTTAGTCAAATCGGGACAGAGAGGGATTTCTTGCCAACTAATTAAAGCCCCACATGTTAATGAACTCCCAACACTTTACTGCCTCAGAGTGTCTGCAGCCCCACAGGAAATTAATAAGAGCTTTAATCACGAAGAGACTTGAAAGGTCAGTGCCTGCTATGGGTCTCCAAACACAGAAGGCAACAGAATCATATCATATTATAAAAACATCCCACCGAGAAGCCATGGGGCTGAGGACAGAGACAAAATAACAAGTAGAAAATGAGAGGTGCGGCTGCCGTCACAGGGTGAGGGACAAGCAGGACAGGGGAGGCTGTAATCACACACTCTGCCTTTGTCTTCTATTTAATCTGCCCTACCTTTTTTATTTCTTTTTTTTTTTTTTTTTTTTTTTTTTCCCCAGTGCAAGGCCAGATTACACGTGATCAATCTGCTTGAGAGTAACCCTTTACCAACCTACCTGACAGCTCATCTTGTGAACTTCCTCTCCATCTCTTTGCTAAACGAGCTCTCCCCAGTTTTTCCTTCCTGGCTATTTGCGTGCATCTTTCTAAAGCTCCTTTCAAGATATTAGGAGGTACGTAGATAAATTGCTATTGTAAGTAGAAGCTCCAGATGGACCAATTACTGAATTAATCCATAATACCTACCTGGCTACAGCAGCTAGTTATTTACAGCAGTCACCAAAGCACATGCATAATCTTTTCATTCCTCAGCGCAGTATCAAAGCGCAGCACTGCAAACACCAGCTCCGCGATGTATTTTTAGCCCAGCCCGGGTGAAACTCCAGTGTTTGGAGATGCTCCTCGAGCTGAAGACCAAGTAGAGGCACAAACTCAGAAGGATAGCTTGGAACGAGTGCTTCTGGGACCAGACAACAGGGCCCCAATTAGCAAATGGACTGGGGTGACATTTCCACGTCCCTATTCCTGGTACAACCCTCAGCCCATCAACTCCAACAGGAGTACCTAGGGAAGCTATCTGTAGGTCCAGACCTGGTCTGGACATAGAAAGTTGTCCACAGCACAGAAGACAACAGACAAATGTTCAGCGCACAAGCCAGGAAAGCCTCGACCTTCCCAACCCAGCCAGCCAAGGGAAGCTGAAGCCCCTTGGCTGATCGCTTGAGGACCCTCAAAGGGAACATGCACGAGAAAAACATTACTGTGCCAGAGCTTTGCATCTGCAGGCAGCTCCTCCTCGCCTTTCCACACCCCTCTCAAAGGTTCCAGCAGCTCTTTGCTCTCCTCCCACTCTCCCCAATTTTTCTGACCTCTGAACCTCCAATGATGCAACTTCCTACCTGATTGATTGTAAAAGCTTCAGCTACTCTAATCACAGATCAATGGCCCACTCCGTGGAGAGAAAAGCATCCTTAGTGGTGTTTATCATCCCTGCAAACTTCTGTCCTCCTCCTCTCGCTCCTCTACCTCTTTAACCCCTTGCTGCCTGCAGTCTCCAATTGCTTTCCATCAGGCGCTTCTCAGGACCGGCTGAGGAGGGAAGCAATTCCCCCAGGATGTACAAATGACTACTCCCAGCACCCTCACCAGAACATTTTCTCCATAAACGTCTGGTCCTGCCTTGACCAGAAGCCTTTTGCCCCTCACCTTCCCTGACCTCCACAAGCTGGTTGCAATCCCAATACCAAGAAGGAACGAGGCCAGAAATGAGTTGGAGCAGAAACCAAACTTCCCTGCGAGTTGGAAGGAGGCCCGGAGGAGCAGGAAATTTGGCCACCCAAAGGAAGCATCCAGATGAAAGGGCTGAGTCTGGCTCAGGCATGGGCCAAAACGAGCTCCAGCAAGGCTCATACGCAAAAGGGTGTACCAAAAGGGATCAGACCTAACACTTCGGCTGCTCCAGCCCACCTCCAGAGCACGTTCAAAGAGCTTTACGCTCCAGAGGCCTTTCCATCTTTAGGTTTACAAGCTAAATCCCGAGAGGGAAGGAGCCACCAGCACTACTGCCAAGGCTCGAACAAAGACTTGGCAATGCATAGCCCAGGAGAAAACCCAGCGTTGTTGCGATGGCATCAGATACACACTTCACACGCCCTCCCACTTGCAGGCACACAGCAAGCGCTTCTTCCCTCGAGTTCAAAGACTCTTCCCTTTGGGCAGGTTATAATTGAACACAGTGACGTTACCCGCACCAGACTCTCTCGGAGATGTGGCGCCGGACGAGACCCATCATCGCTCCCTTTTCTCTCTGGCAATTCCTCAGCCTCATTTTGACTTGCGGTTCCTTATCCCCTCTTGGGATTTGGCCCCATCTACAGAGATAATTGGAAACACACCCTCCACGTCTTCCTCCTGTCAGAAGCCAGCTGTCTGACGCTTTAAAGGCAATCTCTCTGTTTTCCTCCCCCCTGCTCCCCACGAAAGCCTCTGCTGAGATCCTGGCAAGATGAGTGCCGTGGGGAGTGGGAGGAGACAGCCCCGCTCCCTTCCCAAATAACTCGTCCTCTGCAGGCCAGCTTCAGCTTCCCCTTTAATTTTTAGCCAGATTTCATCTGACAGCGCTTTAGAAAGCGGTACGAGAAATCACCGTCGAAGCAATAATACGATTACAGTCCCTTAACAGCCATAGCGCAGGATGCAATAACTGCACCCGTCGCTCACCTCTGGCTTTGGCCTCGCCACAATCCATCCTCCTCCGAGCAACCCCCAGCCCCACACTGCCTGCTGTCTCCCGATCCCCGCTCTTGCTATCTTTTTGTTATATTTTATTATATGTCAGCTTCACCAGGAGAGGGAAGGAGCACCCAAACCCACGGGAGACACAGAGAGCAAACTTTCCCAGCGAGATCTAGTCCCCCCGCAGCGAGCATCCCTCTCTCCCTGTGACGAGGGATGTCTTCCCTTTGCCGCCACCGGCACCGACGTTGGCCTCCTGAAGAACTGGGTTATATATATATACACACACACAAAGATACATATATATATATAAAAAGAAGAACGACCCGCTTAATGAGCTCTGATACCCTCCTTGTAAAGAGTGGGAAATTATCTGCGAGTCTAGGAATATCTTCATTAAAAATGCATTTAGCTGTGGAGCGCTCCGAAAGAGAGACCTGTAATACATGAAAGATTAGCCCCAGATTGCTGATTGGGCTCTTTCACATCGTTATGGTAATTAGGCTCGCACAGCCTGTTGTGCTGACTCCGACACTTTGCCGGGCTTGCCTTTGTCTGGGATTTAAGGTGGATTTTCCCCCTGCTCCTCACCCCTTCTCCCTCCCCACCGATTCCTCCCTCGCTGCTCGTCTTGGCCCCCCGGCCGAGGAGCGGGCACTACCTCGGCTCATCAATATGCAAAGTGCCACGATCCGATTTGCACCCGCGCTCCCCGGCTGCCTCCGCCAACCCCAGCCCTGCCTCGCACGGAGGAGAAAGGAGGAATTAATGGTAATTACGAGGTGTGAGTGGATATTATAGCTCTCGATCTGATTGCCACTGAAACCAAATAAAAATGCAACTTAATCAGCCAATTATTAAAGTGGGGAATAAACAAACAGCGATGTGCCCTCGTCCTTCCCAAGGCGCTGCCCCCCTCCCCTGCCTGCGGGCCGGGGGGAGCCCGGCTGGGTCATGATGCCTCCAGCAGACAAACCTTGGTCCAGTTTGGTTGGGGTTGGTTTTTTGCCCCCTCCGTGTCACTGGAAAGGGAAAACCTGCTCAGCCCGCAAAGATGGAGTGAGAAAGGCGTGCTTCAGATGAGGTGTGAGAGGAAAGGAAAATGCTCAGAAGGTTTTCTACGAGGACCACGGCTAATGACTGCAGTTTTCAACAAGTCGCACGGCTCACCCCTTGTTGTGAAGTACTGCTTTAGCTTTCCTGAGCTGCTGAACCCACTCCGCAGAGCACACGGCTGCAGACCTCCTCTGAACCGCAGCAGAAATGCTAGGGGAAGGCATGCAGCTGCCTGCGAGCCACTTTTTTAACCTCGACAAAGAAAAAGGGCTATTTTGTGGCACGTAACCTGCGAGGCAGTGAAGCCGGGAGCGTGCCATATCGCTGCTCGGGCATCGCTGCGTCTTATTCCCCTGAGCCACAGCAAACAGCAAGACAGCCATTCCCTTCGGTCTTAACTCAGGATCCACATCCCACAAGGTCCTTCAATGCTCCTCAGTTCCTGAGACTCAACCAAGACCTTTATCATAACAGATCTAAAGCAGGACATCAGCAGCTCCTGGGTAGCAAAGGTTTCCAAAACCTCTACTTGCCACCAGCTGCTGAAGCACCTCTGGGGCAGAGAGGGATTTTAGATGCAGCGGCCAAATCCGGCCAACCTAGAAAGCAGGGATTGCATCCAACTAAAAGCCCATCCCATTCAGCAACACAACGAGGCGATGCCTCCTCCCTCCTAAAACGGGTCTGGGCTTCTCTGCTACTGCCATCCTCGATGATAACGCTTTTCTGATGACCCCGAGCTGGTGCCAGCCTGTATCATTGCTCACTAATCCCAGCCACGAAGCCCTCTAACCCCGCTGCTCACCCTCTTATCTCTCGCTCCCCTATCTGCCCACCTTAGATTTCAGCTGGTGTTTGCCTAATCCAGCTCCGAGCCCAGGGGATCTCAGCAGAGCCACTGGCCTTGTATTAACCTTACGGCACTGGGGCCGGTTTGGAGACTTTCCAGATGTGATCTGAGCCTCTGACTCAGAATAATAATAGACAGGAACGATCATAAATTAATCTTCTCATCCATCTCTCCCTTCCTCATACATGTATTGATGTGTTTCTATAGCCGCTCCGCATCCTCCCTCCGCTCTATTCATCCATCTATCCCCTGGCATGTCCTTTAATTACATACCCATTAGGTTTCCTCTTTCCTGGCTCCACATTTTATCCCCTCTCTGACTGTGGCAGGGAATACACTTTAACCCTGCAACAGATCACGGGGGAAGAGTTTAGGGAAGCGTCCACGCACAGGAGGGTGCCGAGCTTCATGCTCCCTGGGGAGGTCTCAAGAAATTCCTTCTTGGAGGGAAAAAAGCTTCTGATTAAGCGGAGGAGCTGCTGTCTCAGCTGTAAGCTGGACACCTACCCTAGGGGACACTGTTGGGTTGCCCATCTGCTCCAAACCAGCACGGGGCATGGGAGAAAGCCAAGCCACAGCTGCCATGAGAGGGACTGCAGCTCTGGGAACCCACCCTGTCCCCTCCTCATCCACTGCCCCCTTCAAATCTTTCTGCAAAGCCCCCGTCTTCTCCAAGGCCTTGCCAACAAGGCACAGCGAGCAAGGAAGATGCAATGGAGACTGCTGCTTTTGCTAGGTAGCAGGGGCTTACAGAGAGGGGTCGGGGCTGCCCGGAGCTGCACTATCCCTGCATGGTTTTGGGAAACGGTGGTAGGTGCTGACACAGTGTCTGCCTTCAGAGCAGATGAAACTTTTTTTCAGATCCCAGCTCCTGGAGCCAGCGTTCATGTCCAAAAAGCACAGCAGAGGCTCTCTGTGAACACCACCACTGCCACAAATAAACCCAAGCACCAGCAGGATGACAGCTGTAATGAACCAGTGCATACGTCCCACTTGGAGGTTTCGGAGAGGCTGTTCAGCTGCTGATGACTGATGACATTTGGATTTCAGCGAGACAGTTTTCACAGGAAATCTGCAGAGCAGCCAGTTTGAAGACACCCCCTCCGCTTCCCCTAGTAATTGCTTAATAAGCATTGTATCGCAGCAGCCTCATTTGCCACGCGCGCGTCTAGCGGTGAGGGACAACACCACGCCAGGAAGCCGATGCTTACAGACTCATGAAAGGACCTCGTGAAACTGCCTGTCCCAGACCTCACCGTCGAGGCAGCACCAGCTGTATCCATCCTATCCCCAGCACATATTTGCCTACATTGCTCTTAAAAGCCCCCAGCAGCGAGACACACCGATCTCTCTTGCTATCCGCCCCCAGCACTTTCCGACGTTTGCTACCAGAGAGATTGCTATTCCTGAATATCTAACCTTGATCTTCCCTACTGCAAATTAATCCGATTCCTTCCTGTTCTCTCTCGCAGTGGACATGGAGAGCAATCGATCGGTGTCTTTTCTATAACAACTTCTGACATATTGGAAAAACCGAGATCGCATCTCCCTCTTCTGCCTTTGGGTCCTGCAGACGGCACTCGGAGGTTTGCCGGGAGTTCTGCTTGGCCCCACACAAAATTCCCAGCCCTGCACAGCAGGGAGAGAGCTGGTCTGCGGATCTGCTCCATCCTTCTCCTATTTCTCTGAGAGTTAAATCAGGGGACTGAAGTCCCCGAGGCTGAAGGATACAGGATGGGCAAGGACATGGGAACTAATATCCAACAGACCAGCAGTCATTTCTAGCTCGGGCAATAAAGACTTCAAAAAGCAGCATTCAAGCCTCGCTCCTCATATGCATGCACAGCTGCATCTCCTGCCAGTCTTGCATTTCTCCCACCAAATACCCCATGAGTGGATGCCCCAGTCCCAGACCGCTGCCTCCTCCCGGAGGGTCGGTGCCCAGGCTGGCTCCTCGGGCTGCGTGCCATCCCAGTAGCTGTGCCACCGCAGCTCGGCACCACCGCAGCGACGGGGATGTCAGAACAAGAGCAAGCGGCTCCGTCAGGAGCGCTGCTATTTATACCCCGAGGGACCGATGAGCACCGGCAGCAAGGGTGAGCACAATGGCAAGCGGCAAGAGCTTGATTACCAGGGGGTATTTTTATAGCGAGCAGGAGGTGTGTGTGAAACCTCTACCCTCCCCTTCCCTCCCAAAACGGTGATGGCAGCGTTAGCTAAGGACACGCCGATGCTGCCCCGTGCCTCGTGTGTGCAGCCGGCGTCAGACCCCTGCCTGACAACTCACTTGTGCTCACAACAGCAAATGAGTAAATCGCTGCAATTACACTCAAAAAGCCACGTCCCCGTCGTTCCTCCCACCCCTCTGCACACACGCTCGCATCCTGCAAAACAAAGTAATGGGTGGCAATTGAAATGCTTACACAGTTAATGGTACCTCCCTCTCGACTGGCAGAGCTGGAGCCAACGTACCGCACCGGCGGGTGCTGCTCCTTTAGCTGGCAGCGGGAGCCACAGCTGGGTGCGTGCGTGGGAACCCAGCTCGAAACCATCTCCAGCAAAGGGGAGGCAACAGCTTTTATAAACCCACAGGTGACAGGCCGGCCTTCCATCGCAGCTTAATCACAGGCAGACAGGAGCTACTATTTGCAGGCACATTAACACAGCTGTGTCAACTTCTAGGTGAATCAGCTTTGCTTCATCAGACACATCAACAGACTCAGCACTGCCATCTCCTCTCCTGCTCAGATTTATTTTAATTGCAAGCTGCAAATAGCATTTTCTCTCATTTTCCTACCCACATCCATCTGGAAATATCTCTCAGATCTTCTACTTTTGCGTTCCCGACTTTTTTAGCACTCCCCTCTCCATTTTCCCACCTCGCTCTGTTCCAGATCTGGGCTCAGGTTTGCAGAAGGGACCGGTGAGTCAGAAATGAGAAGGGTCTGGGTCACAGCAGCCACTTTTTCGAAGACCAGAGGGTCTAAAAGCCGGGCCCTTTCTGTCCAAGACCTCAAAAATTGTTTCTCCAAAGATGCAAGAGTCCAAGCCTCATCCTGCCCATCGCCTGCGCTGGACCCAAGGAATGGGTGCCAGCACCCATGGAGTTTCAGAGCCTACCTCATTCCCCCCTAAATATCTCGGCTCCACATTAAAGACACTGGACACCCAATTGTTTCTCTCTGCAGGGAAAAATGCTAGCCCAGCGTCTCTGAAGACCAGGCTGTCTTCAGGGACCTAAAGTGGGTACAGGCACGGAGGAGCTAAGGAGGGAATAAATCCACAGCTACCCAGGTATAACCAGCCAGGTCAAAACCTGCCCAAAGGGGTTCATGTACCCCAGCCACCCTAGGAAAGATGTCTGAGAGCACTCAGCTCCCCTTGAATCCATCAGCGCTTCCAACCTCCCCTTGGATGCACAAGAGCTGTTTCAGACTTGTCCTTGGACACCTCTTACACGCAGCAAATTAATACCGGCAATCAATCATTAATCAGAGCTCTCCTCCAGCTACCAGGGAAGGGGGCTGAAGCAGGCCAGGCTCTGCTCCCATTTATGTCAGACAAATGCAAGCCCGTGGAGCGACTCCAGATCTACACGGAGCAACAGACAGCAAAACAGGGCTCGGCACTCAATCACGCGGCACCCGAAGCCAAGCACAGCAGTCAGCGGCCCAGCATCTGGGCTATATTTGACTGGCTCCAGCAAGAATGCTATTAGCAAAGAGAAAAGGGAAGAAAAAGTGCACCAGTGGTTAGTCACCCACCCGGCCTCGCTAAGAGAATGTAATCGTTAGATACGGCTTTTCCCATTATAGTTTGTTAATGACTTGCCATTGTCCTCCCAAACGTGTGACGAGGGAAGCATGGAGGACAGAATCTCTCTGGCTGATTGCAGAGGTGTCCTGGACTCGACACACAAAACCCTCAGTCGTAATTAAAAGCTGCTTTTTCCCATTTCTTACAAAGGCAGGTTGGCAATTAAATCTGCTCTGTCAAGAACCGCAGTTTCCCTTACATATATACACATACAGATATAGGTAGATTTTATATGCAATTATTTGCAAAATAAGAAATGGCCTCACTCTGCAGGCATTTGGAAAGGACTCCCATCATTCCAGAGTGTGTAAATATTTTTTTAATGTCCTTAACGCAGCCATCCAGCCTCATCCAACTGCTGCAGGGCTATTTCTTCCGTGCTTGGAGCCACGGCTGGACTGACACCCATGCCCACCCTGAATTACGGGAGCTGTAATCCACGCGCCCAACCGAGGCTACTAACCCGCTTATTTTAATTATCTGTGACACCAGCTATAGATATGTACTGTGAAACTCATGATCTTGTGATTTCTAGCAGCTCTCTTCAGGGACCACGCAACACATTACTGCCACAGACAACAGATCTGCTCATAAACTGCTCTGCCTGCATGTGCTGAGAGGAAAGCCTTGGCTTTTATGGGCCATGCCACCTCCCAACTATTTGTAGCTACTGTAAAAGCCATGCGGCAGCTGCCTGGAAATGGGCAGAAGAGCAATTTGGGGCAGATTTGAGAGCCAACATCTCTGATCGCCTAGAAGGATGCAACCTGCTGGGGAACGCAGGAGGAATCGCCAGCAAGGCTCTGCTCCGGCCGTGGAGCGGGCGATGCGCACATCAGACGCTCAGCTGGTCCCACCCTTACACATCTCCAGCAAGTCGGCAGGGTTTTGCCCGTTTGCCCCTGCCGTGAAGAGCTCCAGCAGCACTAACACCAACACCCTGTGTAACCCCCATGCCTCAGCACGCCTCGGTCCCTGCAGACTCCTAGAAGCAGCCTGCCATGGCTGCCTTTAATAACTTTGCAATCAGGTTTAAATTGCCACTGCAAAAGGTTTATAAAAGTTTGTGTTGCTTGCTAATTAAATCCATACAAATGCCGGCTTGGCATTAATTTACTGTAAAATTAGCGTGAGGCTGCTGTGGGTTATTTGCAAGAAACTTGCCCACGCTGATCTACCAGTGAGGAGCAGCTGACCTTGGGAATTATCTCCCCAAACCCTCCCTGCCGCAGATCAGGCACAGCTATTCTTCGAGGCGCCACATGCAAATATTGCTGCTTTTCAATTATTTGGTGACTGATCCGACGGCTCGGAGACAGCGGCTAATTAAAATCTAATTGAAATAAAATAATTTCCAATTCTGCCAGCTTTCATCGCCTCTTGGAGCAAAGGTTCCTTGTCTCGCAGACTGGCTGTCCTCGGACCCATTTGTCCCTTAGCTCCGCAAACAGCCCACGTGCCATCCTGCTCTCTGCCGGGGTGTTTGCAATGGGGCCGCTGAGGGTGCGGGACAGGACACGTCCCCACAGGGTGAAGGAGGGAAGGTGATGGGGGAAACAAGGGAAGTCTTGAGGGAGAGAAATAAATACGAAGCAAAGTGAGGAAAAGAAAGAGGATGGGAAGGAGAGGTATGGAGAAGGCAGGGGAGGGAGAAGAAGAGAGGAGACATCCAGGCCAGAAGAGGGAAGCCAGCCCCAGCCCTGCCCATCTCCATACGGACATCAGTGAGGCTCCTCTTCTCCCGGAGCAGCCACCCAGCCTGCTCCAGCTCGGTAGCACGCAGACCAAGCAACAGCTGAGCACAGAGGACAAATATACCCTTGGGTCCGCTCAGGAGGCTCAACCACACTGGTTGTGCTTGGTCTGCTTTCCGTGGGAAGGTGTCCTGGTACCAGTGGGGACGGAGCAGAAATTAGCACGACGGCAATGCTGGCACAGCCTAATCCTACAAGGCTGAGCCAAGGGACCCCCTCTGGCCACACAGCAGGGTGGGCAAGGAGCAAGCCGGCTCCACAAACTGCCTCTGTTTCACCCTTAAAAGCGAGGGAAAAAATCATCTGCATAATTCAAGCAGAGGTGGCAGAAATGGCTTCCCGATATAGCTGCGCCTCAGCCACCAAATATAGAACTGGACACACTGTATAAAACCCAATTACTGCTGTGAAAACCTCTCTCAGACATACACACTTGAGACTGTATTAACTCCAGCAACACAGTATATCTTGTCAGGCCAATACAGTTCTTGACACTGAAACTGAGAGGAGGGAGAGCATCTATATGTACACGGGGACCAGGGATAGAGAGCCACGGAAAGCAAAGGGTACAGGAGAAGCAGCTGATCGTAACAAGCCAGTTTAATTTGCCTGACACATTTGCCCTAATATTTTTTTCTTTTTTTTCCTCAACGACTTTACAGCTCAGCAGAAGTAATCGTAATAACAATAAAAAAAAAGGCAACCAGGGTTATAAATAAAATGAGACACAAAGAAAGAAAGAAGCACAAACGGTGTTTAGAGGCAGCTAAGCCACCACGCCGAGGTCTTTGAAGAGAAGTCCTCCTGTGCACCCTCTCGGCTATCCTGCATTTATCCCTTTGGTCAGATTGGATGCTCTGTCTCGAGGTGGTCACTCAGCGCCACGGCCACATGCGACCGGCAGCACGAGAGCATCCCACGGCGATGCCCGAAAGCATGGGGATGGGGAGGCACTGCAGCCAACCCCCCTTTTTGGGGTGCAGAGGTGACGGAGAGGCACCGGGGGGGGCTCAGGGGGTTGCAACCCTCTGTTCAAGTGGAAGAAAAGCCGCCAGCATGCCTTCCCCTTCCCTCCCCTTGTGTCCCCACGTTTGCTGCACCCTCCCCATCCTCAGGCAGCATCTCAGCGGCACAGCTCCCCTGGAGACACCCGCCGCAAGTCCCTTTCCCTGGCGGTACTCCTTGCAGCCGGCTCCCACCTGACGGGCTCGGCTAACAAAGTCAGCTGCTCCTCCAGTTTCACTCGTGCGAAGTGTTCTTCATTATTAATCCTCACACGAGGTTGCAGAGGATCACATTGATCAAATGATATCTGCATTAGCAGGAACACAGCAGAGCTGTCACTACATTACGCAGCTCCTTCTCCCTCCTCAATGTTCACAGTAGTTTAAGGGCTAAACAAACTTGGTTTGGGGAAGGAAGGGAGAGTGGAAACCTTTTGCCTCCACCGCGCAGTTAACAGTGGGCTGTGGGAAATGGCAGCGATGTTTGGCAGCTCGAGGCTGGGGGGGCCACGCAGGGTTGGGATACCAGGGAGCCAGTGGTGCCAGATGAGACCCAGCCCTAGCCAGGAGGATGCTGCCCAGCATCAGTGATGGACCTGCTCCTGCTGGACACAAGTCCACGGCAGCAACTTGCCCCAATTCCTAATGCAGAAACCAAAGGCAGCTCCTGGAAAACAAGTTTCCCTCTCCAAGCTCAGGCAAGTCCCCAGTGGTCAGGGGAGAGATGCTAGGGGAGGGGATGAGGACTACAGATACTGCCTCTGCTGTGCTTCTGTAAGGGGTGCACAGCACACCAAGGGGGAAGTTCACAGCTGCCTCCAGAGGTTGGGAGACTCAAATTGCTAAATATATGGAAAAAAGTCTCAGCTTTGGACTCATTCATTCCCGCACGGTCTTCTTCCTAGCACCCATCAGTGGCACATTAACACGGCACGACGTGGGGGCAGCTGGAGCGAAGGCCCCCTCGCATTGCCGAGGTGGCCTGGCATTTGGGGCAGAGATCTGCACGGGTTTCTCCTTGTGCAGACCGGTCCGTGACCAAGCGGGGAGCAAGGGGCAAGGAGCGGGGAGGATGGCACCCGGCTGCATGCCTCGCACAAAAACTTCTGTAGCAAGTTTAATTAAAAAAAAAAAAAAAAAAAAAAAAAAAACCANGATTTGCACCAGGACGAGAGGAGGTCCTGCTCTGCTCCTCGGAGCGCTGGCAAAAATCCTTCCCATCCCCTCGTGCTCTTGGGGGAAGATGATGGTTCTTCATATTAATGGTAAGTGTCAGTGTATCAATTTCAGACTCTCCGAGAGTTGAGATGAAACACGTGCCAAGGTCAGGGCTGGAAGGCTTAAGTGTATCTATTGTCATCCGCATAATAGCATACGGATTCATTTCTATCATTTTTATCTCTCTTCTTTTTTAATAATCCTATAGCGAGGATATAATTCTCTATTAATACATTATAGAAGAAGCTTAATAGAAAAAAGCGGGGTGCTGCCTTTTTCTCCCGGACTTACAAGTGGCGCATACAGAAAGCTGGGGTTTGAGGTTGCCTGTTCTCTATTTCTTTAACTGAAAAAATGTTTTCAATAGTTGACTTGCCTCTTCTTTTTTCACATTACCTCAGACAAAACAGGAATATAGAACTCTGTCTCCTGGAGAGGCTCATTAGAGGTCCCCCAAAATTGGAGGTTTTCTGAGCCTTTATTTCACAGTGCAAAGTTTAACAAGGACATCTCTGTCACGAGATTTTTCTCCCAAAAAAAATCATTAAAAAAGGAGGTGACAACAAAATCCACCCCCAAAAGTGGGTTTTCAAACAGCCAGCTATCCCTCATCCTCCTAAGAAATCATGTCTCAAACAATATAATCCTAACAAGTTCTCCAGATGTCCTCTGAGCCTTCCAGAAAATAGAAGACAGACATATCTTGAATTTTTAATGTGAAAAACAGTCAGAAAAGTAAGAAAGCAAACAAACAGGAACAAAACCAAACAAAAATGAAGCTTTTTAGTCCTTCTATATATGTAAATCTCGTCTCCCATAGATTCCAGCATCTGGTTTTTCCTACTCTTAAATCTCAGCGTAGCTACTGTAAGAGAAACTACAGCAAACAACGCCGGAGCCGGTGTTATAAGGTCTGCTTTGGGAGGGAACGATCTTGCTCCTCATCCATGCCATGCCCACCATCACACACAGCTACCAGCACACAAAGAAATGCTTGTGCACCCAGTTCTTGGGAAGGTGAGTCCGGGCTTTGCCCGGACAAGCCAACTGCTGTCTGCAAAACACTTGACGTGCCACGGTCAATGCTGGCTTCCTGGTGTCAATTCAACTGGTTGACTGTGGTCAAAAAGCAGCCTCCAGCCATCACCTTGAAAAAGGAGATTGGTCTCAATGGCATCCTGAGATGCAAGTGTAGCAACATGGAAGAGAAGGCAAGGGTGCAACCGCTGGACAACTGAAGAGCACTGACCAAGACTGGCAATGCCGTTTGTTCCTCCCAGCACGGGTGAGGAACAGCCTACACACATGGCATGGTGCTGGCTGGACCCGTCATCTCTAATTAGGAGCCTGGCTTCCCTCCAGTCACTGCCATCAAGCAGGCTGTCACCTGCCAGTCACGTTGCATGCAGCC
Organism: Sula dactylatra; assembly: GCA_013389905.1. Taxonomy (NCBI): domain Eukaryota; kingdom Metazoa; phylum Chordata; class Aves; order Suliformes; family Sulidae; genus Sula; species Sula dactylatra. Next base: position 81,243 of record WEKW01023722.1, read on the forward strand.
CTAAAATATCACATTGTTTTAGCCGAGTGCTGGCAGGTAGAAATGCCTCCTGGAGGAGAGGAGGTGAGAGGGGGAAGACACAGCAATGAGGGACCAAGACAGCGACAGTAGTGTCCTTGCACTGATGCCAAGCCTGAGATGGGGGAGGGTTGTCCCCCAGCGCCGTCACCACACCGCAAGGCATTTCTTATATACTTGTATGGAGGCATCAGGGACATCACCTCCCCTCCATGAAGACCCCCTTCCCCAAGGGCTTCTCCTACGACTTATAGCTACTCCAGTGGAAAAGCCTTGTGGCTATATTCCCACCAACACAGCCTCTACTCCAGTCCTATCTCCTCTTGTTTAAAATATGATGATCAGGGTAAACGGCTTCCAATTCACTGACATCCAAAGCCCAGAGCAAGGAGATAAACGTTAACACTTCCAGAAAGCTGTAGCAATAGAGAAATTACAGCCAGCTCCTCTGCGGTTCCAAAGACCTGGCTGAATTCATTCTGGGGCCTCTTGCTATTCCCAGCAGAGCACCACGCAAGAGCTGGATGAAGCCCAGAGGTCCAAACTCTCACTTCATTTACTAAGAAGTCAAAGACATCCAGAAACCCCATATTTTCAGCATAGTTAAAGAAAAAAAGCCACCCTTCTATTCATGGCACGGCTCAAGAGGATACAAGTTGTAATGCTGAGTGAAAGCATCCTTGGACGACAGCCCCTGGATCCCTGCTGTGCACAGCAGGGCTGAGGCTCAGGGAAGCCGCTGCAGAGAAACAGGATTCAACCTCTGCCCAAACCACACGCTGAATCCAAATGCCAAAACATCCCGGGGTTCACAAGCAGTGGTATAGTGAACACAGACTCATCTAAAATGCTTTTAATCTTTGCTCCCAAAAAAGCAGCCTCCTCCCGTGGGATTTCTATGGGAAAAGGAAGAGCTGCAGGTACGCAAGGGGGGAAAGAGAAGAGAAAGATAAAAAAAAAAAAAAAAAGTATTTTCCCATCCTCGGAAATAAAGTTTTTGGCAAAAGCCCACCCCACCAAGACTTGTTGCCCCAGAGCAGTTGCTTTGCCGTGGTCGGGCAGGGCGGTGCATGCTCGCTGGCTCCCTCGGGAGGGACATTGATCTCATTGTCGCATTAAACGCCGTACCAGCACTCACCGTGTTGAATTAGTGCCGGTAGATTTCTCTGACTAGAACATGTTAGAAATCACAGTTGGGTTACAAGAATCAATTAGGGCCAGATGGGGGTGCGGAGAAGTTAAACAATTTGCCTCATTGTAGGATTTGGCGGTACGGCAAAGGGTTCTTTACATTTTCATTTAGATTTAAAAATCACTCAAGTGCACCCTCTGTATAATTCAATCGAGGAACGGAAAGGAAACTACCAAGCGGGTAAGAGATATATTGTTCTTCTCCAGAAGATAAAAGTGGGGAGAGAAAAAAAAAAAAAAAAAAAAAAAAAAAAAAAAAAAAAAAAAAAAAGGAAAAAAAGAGAGAGGATTAGAGCGCAGATCCTCAGCAGGGGGAAATCTGCATAGGGGCACCAAAGTCGATGCGGCACCATCAGTTTACGGCAGCAGCATTGTAATCCAGAGGAGGTAAGAGCACGTCCTCTCCCATCAACCCTGGATCTCTTTGGCCATTGGTGGGAATTCAAGCTAGACACATTTTGCAGGACAAGGTTTATGAGGACCGATGTTGAGTCACCACCCCATCCCCAACTAGTACAGGAAGCCAGTCACCTTCCCATTGACGGGACAAGGACCCACGCAGACTGACTCCCAGCAGAGCCAGGAACTGGTAATGAAACCTAGCCAAGGTTAGTCAGGGGAAAAAAATACTCGCTAATATGCAGCACACCTCCACTGCCGCAATAAAGACGAGATTGAATTGCAGAACGTGGCTGCGGGTCTTGTTTCTATACGTTTCAATGTTGTGCTCCAACAGGTCGGAATATTGTTAGCAATTCCGTCTGCAGAGGAGACATTGCTGAGCTGGGTAAAACATGTGGCAAATTTCTTTCTGCGCTCATCTTGAATCAGGTGAAGGCATTTGATGATATAGGCTCGGGGGTTATTTGCATTATGGGATTCCCAACACTCCTCCTGAAATGGTTAGGAGCATTATGTAAATCACCCAGAGGGGAAGCTTTCGACAAACGTCTCAGCTGATGGAACAACTTTAATCTCAAACCTGGCTACTTTTCCAATTACCTTGTACGTCTTTTGCCACCAACTGCTTCGTAAGGGAAATCCAGCCTTTACGGGGGGATCCCTGAGTCGTTACGTTAGAAGAAGGAAAAGGGCAAAGATCCTTTTCAATTTTACATCTGCGTGCATGGGCTAATGTGATGTGCTTTCTTCAGACAAGAGGAAAGGTTAAACGGAGCCCTTGTCAGAGAGGAAAGCCGGAAGGCTTAAAGTCAAGATCTGCAAAGGAATCTGAGAGCCAGGCACCCAAAGCCCACTGAAAGTCAAAGGACAATGAACGTCTAAGCCCACAAGGCTGTTCTGAACAGTCTAAATGGAAATTACCCACTCCTAAAGAGCACCAAATGCAGAGGGGGAAGCGACTGGGATCCATCCTGCTTCTCTCCCCTTCCGCTAGACACGAAGTGAAGGCAATACAAGGCTGGCAGGGATCAGCAGAAGAAACAGCAGTGTTGGAGGGTAGGAAAGGGATGAAAAAGGGGGCAGAGAAAGGAAGCTCCATGCCTCAGACAGCTCCCTTTTTACAGAGCCCAGCTTGAATTTGCACCTATTCAGCATGACTCAAGATGCTCAACTCCATTACTTTTTCCTTTCCGCCTTTCCTCATCTCTTCCCCGTGCCAGACAAGACTGGGACTGTGAAGCACCACAGCTTCTCCAAGAGAAGTCCCTTTCCTGGACATGGGCGACTTCCTGGGAAGCAGTGGGTCATTTAACATGCAATCTCAGGACCATTTGTCCTGTTTAAAGGAAGAGGAACAACACTAGAGACTCCTCGCCAGCTGGTTTTTAGAAACAACTTCATTTCTGTTGCGTGTTGACAGTTGCTGAGCTGCTCCCGAGCTCGCTGCACTGGAACGTCCATATCTCCCTTTAGATACACCTTGATTAATTTTGCTTCATTTATTATTTAAGCCCAGTATCTTCATGTAAAATATTGAAGACCTGATTCATTCTTTATTATTAAGCCCTACCATGCACCCTTGGAGGCTCTGTGATCTCCATAGCCTTTGATCCGCTAGAAGAGAACAAACTCATCTCAATCCCTCGGCAAATATGAGGGATTGCTGGAGGGATGGTGTCAGCATCATGCTCCCTCTTACCTCGGCTGCCATACCGCCTCGCCATGGAAAACACTCTTAAAGGCTAATTCACTTTCCAACATCTACACGGCTCATTTGCTGCTCTCCCCTCTCCCCCTTCGTTTCTCCGCAGCTGGCATTGAAGTCGGTCGGCTCCCGTAATCCCCGTTCGCAGATATAAATGGAGCGAGCCGGGAGCTGCGACTACGGCCAATTAGCCACCGGCCGACGGCGGCTCTGCCGGCAAGGCCACGTGGAAATCCCACTCGCCCACAGGGGCTGAGCCAAAAGGCAACGCGAGGAAGGCAACAGTGTCTCATTGCAGATGCTTTCACAGTGGTGATGGGGCATCGTATGGGTTTTTTTTTCCCCCACCACAGTCCCAGCTGGCTCCCGTCATTTTCAGCCTAATCTTGCATTTCTTTTACATCTCTGACTCATTTCGGAGACAGAGGTAGAAACAGCCTTTTCTAGCCTGGCCTTGGGAAGCTGGAGATGGGAAGACTACAGCTTCACACCAATCCCACTCCCCGCTTGTTTTCAGGATGCAGAGGTACCGCAGTCAGCGGACACTCCTATCTGTAAGGAAGGCATCCCCGAGCTTCCTTTCCCAGGTATTGGTGCTCGCCAGCTTAAAAGCCAGGCAATCAAACCATGCCTGGCAGTGGCTAGTCTTAGGAGGAATTTACATCTGAATTTCACAGCTTGGGTCCAACTCTGTAACAGGCTGAATGGAAACAGAAAACGTGCAGAATGCTACCCTCCTTTGAGTGTGGATCTACACCCCAAGATGAAACGCCGTGGCTAAAATTCATCCCTACTTCAAAGGCACCAGCACAACTCAAAAGGCAATAAACCCACGAAGGGGAAAAGAAGGAAAATATTTCAATGGCAAAAGACAAGGCCACGCATTCCTATGGCTCTCAAAGTACTTTGAAACATGATGGAGCACACAGTCAACTACAGGTCACAACAGAAGTCAAGTTCACGTCTTGAAATCAATCCCAGCTGATGGAAAGGGAAATTTGAAGTGATAAAACACCACTACTTGCAGCCACACTTATGCAAAACCCCAGCCCAGCACCTTGCATTGGACGCTCAGGGCAGTGCTGAGCTCAGCTAACTGCAGCCCTTTCCAAGTCAGATACCTCGTGCAGGTTCACGTTCAAAACTCCCACCACAGCTGACAAAGAGCAATGGCCAACCCCAATCATAGAATGGTTTGGGTTGGAAGGGACCTTTAAATGAACACCCTTGCTTTAGACAACTTTCTGGGGTTCAATGAATCACCCTCTTGAGAGATCCAATGACCACCAAGACATTCAACAGCTCCCAGTAGATTTTCAGTTGACAAATACAAGCCGACCTTGTCTCCCCGTGGTTTGGGGAGGAAAGTCTCGCTGCTGGAGCCCAACCCCACTGACGAGTTCACACCAAATCCGACAAGGAGCAAATTACACATCTGTAAATATCAAAGGCAAGTTGTTTTGCAAGAAGTTCAGCACCCTGGGTTTGCCTTTTCTTTTTTCTCCCCCTCCCCTCTTTTTAAGCTTTGTCAATACCAACTGTGCTTTTCTTCCTGGAAACTGTATAATGATGAGAGAAACTGTTTATTTTTCTCTTTAAAGGGATGAAGTATTTTTCACCGATATTTTACATGTCCGTAAAAACGACTTACGGGATTGAGTGGACAGGTCACACGATGCCCTTTGCCTGCTCAAGGGAAGGGAGGGAAAAAAGGTCACTCCAGGGTGAGATTTCAAGAGCTTCTTTGCGTCTCAAAGGCTTTTGTGTGAAATACCATTCCCCTGCATTTTTGGCAGGGGAAAAGAGAATGGGACTCTAAGCACTTGTCAGCATTGGCTCATCTCAAGAAAAAAGACGGTGCAAGACAAATATAATTGCATTTGTTAAGGGACTAAGGCAGGCAGACAGAAGGAAGGCAGTGGATGTGGCTTGCTTTGGTGTCAGCTAATCCTCTGGAATGGAGGATGTGTGCAGGCAAGGCAGCCCCAGCAAGGAGAGCAGGGGGCAGTAACAAATACACCCGCCATGCCTCTAACACGCTGCTACAACTGCAAACCAACGGAGATAATAAGACAGATGCATGCCCGATAAAAGGCAGATCAGATCTCACAACAAGTATCACGTACAATGTGTTTTCCACCCTGTGATAGAAAGGCAGCCAAGTTCTAGAGGGCATCCAAAGGAAGCAGCAAGGATCGTGATGGGGGAAGGATGAAGATACCACGTGAGGGTCCACAGCTGATCCCCATGACTGAGGAGCACCTACACACCCCTCTTCCTCCACCACCTTTGCTTCACCTCCTGCCTACTCCAAAAGAAACCACCATATCTGACCAGCCACGTAAGCCAAAGATGGCTGGAAGGAATAGATTTCCTCCCTTCTTTCTCTCTGTTTTTTTCTTTTTTGGATTTATGACAAAGAGCTGAAAACCAAGAGCCTCTATTCCTGGAAGAGCAGTGCTGGCTGGGAAGCCCTGCGGCTGGCAAATGCACGAGGCAATTAACCCCCGTGCATGCAGAAAGGGAAGAAGAAGGACTGCCTGCAAAATGCACGGCAGAGGGAAGGGGAGCCCAGGTCCCCCGCATCCCCCTCTCGCTGCCGTGGGGCACAGCCAGCCAAGGGACCAGGGACGTTATCTCCCCAGGAGACAACACCGGGGGCTGGAGGAGCTGCCGTATGAGCTGGGGCCCAGATTCTCCAAAGTATTTAGGCAGTCAAATATCTTGCAGGTCCTGAGCCCCTCGGAGCCTTCTCATGCCTGAATCCACGCTCCCGTACCATGATGCGATCCAAAGCCCCACAGCACCTAGCAAGATCAGCCGCTAATTAAACCATTCCCTCGACAGCTTGCAAGTTAGTTATGGCTCATTATCCTCACTTAACTGACTGGAGAAACTGAGGAAGGAGAGAGATTAAAGGATTTGCTAAATCTCCGGCAGCAGTCAGTGGCAGAGCAAACCCAGAGCTCATAAACATTATAAATCCCCCACCTCGGGGCTAACAACCCCACACATCCCTCCACTTGCCGTTTTTACTACTCGCTATTGCTTATTAAGTGCTGAGTGCGTGCAAGAAGCAAAGCCTGGAGAGCACCTTGCTCGAAAGCTCACGTCTGGAGGGCAGGTATAAACGGGAGAGGATGCTGAAAACCAAAAAGACAATAAAACCTGCCTCTCCAAACACACAGCCGCAGGAGAGGTTACCCAGCCCAAACTACTGCACTTGACCACGATGCTTAAAACGAACCTGGTGCCCTTTTAGCATCCCCCCGACTGCCAGCAGCATCTTGGAGGAGCCAAAAATGGCCCAAATTTTCTCCAAGTGAGCCAATAAATCAGCTGCGGGAAGGAGTGGCGAAGCAGAGGGCCCCGGGGAGAGGCTGCAAAGCCCGGCGGCAGTAAGGGAGAGGATGCCGAGAGAGGAGAAGGAGGAGGGCTTGGGAGGGAGAAGCAGCGACAAATTTAACAGGAATAAAGGAGACGGGAGAGCGGAGGAAGGAAAGGGAGCTTTAGAAAAGAGGAAGAGATTGACAGAGCGAAACAAAGATGGAGGAGAGGCACAGAGAGGAGAAAGAGGGAGACAAAAATAATGGAGAAAAGCAGAAGGAGGGACCGGGAAATGAGAGGAGGTGGTGAGCTGGGAAGAATTAAAACTACGACAGCAATTTAGCTGCAGAGTTTTATCTTTGAGTATAATGGGGAAAACCAACCCCCTGCTTAAGGAAGGTGGGTTTCTCTCTCCCCCTCTCTCTGCAGCACGGCCACTGAGGAAGGAATTAGCAGAATCAGGCCCATCCCCTCCTATCAGCAGCATTACTGTTCATTAAAGACGGGATATTGCCTGCTCCCCCTCTGCTGCACTGGGTTATATCCTCATTACCCCCTCAACGACAGTTTGCCAGTCATCATTTGGTTGTTATTATTATTCTTGATGACAAACTCCGGCAGTTCCCACTCCCTTGACAGAAAATCCCTGCCTCCCATATCCTGCACCGCCACGGGGAAGGATCCTTTTTTCCAAGGGGAAAAAAAAAAAAAAAAAAAAACCCTTTTTAGCACTGTTGGTTTTTTTTTTTTGTGTTTTTTTTTTTTTTTTTTTTTTTTTTTTTTTTTAAACTCTGCTTATCTGTTTCCTTGGGTTCTGTTTCTTATTTCACCGCAGATGGGCTTGGTTTAGAAACAAACAGGATTTGCTGTGATGCCAGTAACTTCCACCTCCCAAGGAAAAACAAAAACCCAGCAGAGCAGGTGGGAAGTCGGGACGCGGGGCTGTACGTCCCTCGTTCTGCAGAGCAGCTCCATGCCTCCGTCCACCCCATCCCTCCGCACATCATGCCCCGAGGTCTGCAAATTGGGCAGCCAAGAAAGCAAAGCGGGCAAGCGGAAAGAATGCATTAGACCTTAGGTCTGAGATTCCCCTTTGCCCCCGTGTTTTTATCTAGGAAGAGAAACCATGCCTCTGCTTGCCATGGAGAGCACGTCTGCTGAAAAACAGCGTTCCTGTAAAACCCAGTTTATGGACCCCAGAGAGGAAAAGCCCAAGGAGATGCCATGAAGGGGATGGAAAGAAATGTTCGTTTCCAGCTCTTCTGGGCTCCCTGATGACATCTCTGGTGCCTCCACAAAGCGCTGCTGACACCAAGATGTGCTGCCGGGGAAGAGGAGCGCTGCGCCAGTGGGCACGGCTGCCCAAGGACGCGTGGCTTCGAGGCTTGCGGTGGGATGCTGGCCTGCACAGAGCCCTAGCAGACAGGTATTTGGGGGAGTTCAGCCCTGGATGTGGCAGTACACAGCTGTGAGCTCTGCCCAAGCCAAAACCAAGGTTTATAACCATATTTATGGGTGCACAGGCGCTGTCAGAATCACAGACAGCCCAACTGCAAGGGAGCTCACCTGGACAGAGATACGGAGCCATGGAAAGATGCACTAGCACCAAGAAAACCCACCCAAACGGGATCAATATCTCCTGATAAGGGCTTCCTTACCAGAAGCCTTAAACCCCACAGCCCTCCCTAAGGCTGCATCTCGCCACAGACACAAAGCAGCGATTTGTGGACAGACGTAGCGTCTTTCACCACTTGACCTCCCCAATATCTTGGCAAGGCTGCTGAGCCAGACTGCAAAGCAAAAAAATCCCTCCGGAGATGGAAAATTGGGGGCATCCAGCTTGTCTCCATAACGGTATTGGGCAGGGCTGGTGCTGGAAGCGCCGTTCCTCAGAGCTTCACCTTGCAAATAAATAGCTCTGAATTGCAGCCAGAAGCAACGGGATCTTTCAAAGACATTATCTGGAAGCAGTCAGTAGAATGCACCTAAAGTCTCATTAATCATCCCGCCGCTTACAGTACTTCTTAATGGCTTTTATGGTTTATCCTTTGAACGCCAACAAAGAGTGTGATTTCTCCTGGCTTATTCTATTAAACAGAAATCAATATCTAATACAAATGTGCCGACGGTGGGATATTTGGAAAGGCCAAGGAGGCACCTGTTGGGCCTTTTCTCCTCTCCTCTTTGACGTGGGCAGCACGAGATGCAGACTCTCTAAGGGGCAGGGATCTGCTAATCGTGGCTCCTCGCTTTGCAAAGCCAGTCCTAATCAGGAGAGAGGCTGTGGGCTGCGATGCTCCTGGGGGGGGCTGGGGGCTTGCACAGAGGCTCTGAAATCATGTACGGTGACAACATCTTTTCCCCAGTGCTCAAATCCAAGGAGGCTAGTGCTGCAAGTGTGCAGGAGAGAGAAAATAAAGAAGAAAGAGGGGCAGGAGTGGGGTAGGGCAGTTTTCATCTCTCTTTTCTATAAGGACTCTTGTGAATTTGAGCGACAGTTGCAAGGCAGCTGAACCAACACTAAGCACAGGTATAAATAAACTTCTAGGAGTTCAGAAGCCAAAGCTTGTTATTAATTTTTGCAGCTTGAGAGGCAGGCAGGTAGAGGAGGCTTCAGGTCTTTCTCTCCCTCTTGGTCCCTTGGAAAGGAGAGGGGCAAGAGGGGATTTGCTTTTCTGAATTAGCTGGGAAATGAACGCAGCTTTAGAACAGGAACGATCCTTCACCAGCGACGCTTTTCAGCCCAGCTCATGCCTAACTGGGGCCCCAACCCACCACCCTAAAGGTACCACCACAAGAGCCAGGAGAGGACGAGCAGCCACGCAACTGAATCTGCTTTGGGGTTTAGCCTGCATTACACAGGGCCGGCTCTTACACTTACAGGAAACAGGACCCGAAACGGCTACAAAGAACAGCATTAACCACCTCAGAAACCAATTCCAAGATCCTAATGGAAAATGAAATTTGTATTTGTTAAAAACCACTTAAAAGGTTTGGAGCCTTCTTTATATACCTCGCTTGGAAACATGCTGCTAAGTAATTTGCAATTTACCAGGTTTGAACAGTTAAGAAAATCCTTCCTGAAAACACCAGAGGCAAATCACATCACTCCAGAAATAAGTTCCTTCATCCAGAGTCTTCAAGGGTACCGACCAGCCCACAGCACCAGAGAAGGGACAAGGCTCAGCCCATCCCACCACCAATTTAATACACACCCAATAACCCAGAGCATGCGGGAATAACTGAGAGGGGGAGGGTGTACGTCTCTCTGGTGCCACTGCCCTCTGAAGCCGACACCCCAGAGCTCTACGTCCTTGCACATCCCAACCCCGACCCATCCGTGCACCGCCGTGACCGGGAGCAAGCAGACTCGGAGCCCAGAAGCATCTCAGAGGCACCAAAGTCCCCTCGCCACACTCGCTGCCTTCCCAAGGGTCCACCGACACCCAACTCCAAATGCCTCCCTACTCAAAAGATGCCGGCAAAAGGATGCAGAGGAGATCAGAGACGGAGGGGGCGAAAGATGGAGCAACAGCCAGCCCAGGCAGCACACACTGCCATTCGCCCCCCACTTGTCAGTACCGGTGGCACCCTTCTGCAGCAGCCTACGGTATTATTTAGTATGGCTGATTGCGCTTGCTTCCTTCTTCCCCTTCAGAAAGTTTCTCTTCGGGGAGGAAAAAAAAAAAAAAAAATAGAAAAGGAACCGAATAGCTACGGATGCTCGAGGCACTTAGCTACACTTAGCAACCCCGAGCCTGCCAGAAACATCCTCACACAAGTGACGCTTCCAGAATTAACTCCCAGCTCTCGGCATGCTTGAAAAGAAAAAAGGAGAGAAGCATGCTAAGCCCCTTAAATGGCAGCACTTGGTTCTGCTTCAGCACTGGTTCACACTCAGCTGCCGTTATCTGAGAGGAGATGGCAACTGAACGCTAAACGCAGACTGGCTGGGGCACGGCTTCCTACCTGCCGTGCATCACCTTCACAAGCTGTTGCCAAAAGCAGCTGGGGATTTTGGTGTTTGATGAGCATCCTGGCCCAGGCTCGAGGCTGTAGCTGCTGGCTGGGCTTGCATCTAGGTCCTGGTACCTAATCCAAGGGGAAATCTCACAGCAGCGCAAAGATGTATGCAAAGGAGCATCAGCGGAAAAAACAGGGGGTGTAAGCATGTGTAGCAACATCCCTGGCTGTGGCGCTGGTGAGTAAAGCCCTCCTGGCATCAACTACCCTGGCACGAACCAGAATAAGGGGTGGTTTTGCACGGAGCTGCCGCAGCGCACGTGGCCTCAGTCCATGCGTCCCTGGGTCGGGCTGGGCAGGGGGCTGCCCTGCGCCAGCTCCCAGGAGAGGAGAGAGGAACCGCCTGCTCATCTGCCTCCGAAAAAATAAAGGGAGGCGATGAAAAGAAATTGTCATTTCTCTAGCAATGCCACAATAGGTCATTATATTTTTTTTTCCCCCCTCTTTCCCAGGGAAGGGTGTCTCCAGTTTAAATAATGAAAGCTGTCGGGATTGTTCTTGCACCTATCTGGATCTTTTTATTTATTTCGTTGGCTCCCGCTCTGCCAGCCCATACATCACCGCAAGCCTATCCGCGGCATCAGAGTCCTTCCAGAGACACTCCTGCTCCCGCCACCCCAACTCTGAGGCAGATCCCGCAGCCAAAGCAAACAATCTCTCCTCTGAACTGAAATGTATTTTAATAATTTAAAGCTTTATGGGTCCTTTTGGTTGCGTGGTAAATTATTCACAAATTTCACAATGACAACACCACCGCCGCCCACCTGCGCGCACGCGGAGCAGGTGCACCTACACAAAGAGAGACGCTCTTTACAACTTCTGAGATGCTAAATCATGTCAAAGAGAAGGGATGAAAGACGGAGGGAGGACGCCAGCCTCAAAATCACATCCTCCGCTATTTCTCTCAAATAGATAAACGCTCAGGAGAGTTTCACGGGGCATATGATGATAGGAGACATTTTTGTGGTACACAGGTGCGAAAAAGGGAGACAGGAGGGAGAATAAAACCTGATAACGCTTCACTCGGGCAGCGGCAGCAAAGGCAGGTGCTTTTTTATCCCCAGCTGCACGGAGCCGAGAGGAGCAGAAGGGAATTGCCGAGCAGCTGAGGCGGCTCGGATCCCAACCAGGATCTCACCCTATAATGTGAGAAAGCCTCCAGCAGTGAGTCAGCTCTGTTCTTCCGCCAGACAGGTATTATACTTGCACCAGCTCATCACTTGGTTTTCAAACCTTGGGTGTGCAACACCTGGCTTCTGCTGCCAGCCTGTGACGGGGCTGATTGTAAGCAGCTAGATTAATTCACGCCAAAGGCGTATCCTTTTTTTTCCCCAGACAAATTGAAAGTAGGAGGCGGCTGGAGCATCTAAGACACATGTTTGTTTGCTGTCGGAAACGTGGAGAAAAAGGCTCTCTCCTAAAGAAGGTGCTGTCTGATAAACTGAGGGCAAAACCTGCCCCCTTGAGCCCAGCCTAAACAAAACCAGAACAGGGAGAGCAATCCCAAATGACATTAAAATTATAGGGATGATTACTATTAACTCCAAGATCAGGAGTTACCACTTTGTGGCTTATCTGGGAATCACCTATGTGTGCATACGCAGACACACACGTGGTTCGTACTGGTAGGAACCGCCCCCAGCTCTCACACCCCCTCCCAGGACACGCGCACCCTGCTTTCATATCACACGGTGCACCCTTCGCTTCCCCGCATCAAAGGCCTGCTCCAAAGCCAGCAGCTCCCAGTGCAATTCTGAACCCCTCAAGCGCTGAGGCTGCTCTGAACGCGTTGGAAAGGTGTTTCATAAACAAAACTGAACGAACTCTAATCCACCGATAAATACCAGTGGGGTTTTTCTCCCCTTGCTTGATGCTGGTGAGGATTTATCGACAGCTTGCCAAAGGAGCTCTTACACACCTTCTCCAGCATTTTATTCCTTCTAAGCTCGTGACATTTTGTCTCACGGAGCCTGGCTAGAGGAGGACCTCTCCAGAGACCTGCTAATGGGGAGCCTGGGGCTTATTTTGCTGGTCAGACCCCACCGGGAGATCCTCGGGATGCCCTGGGAAGGGGAACGGCGATGACAGCTCAACACCGGGGTCCCGTGGGGCTTTTCAGACATCCCCGGGGGATAGTGCTGCTGCTCAGCATTGCCCCACTCCCCGTGCTCACAGGGAACTATTCTCCAGCTTTGCCATGAGGACAGCAGGGGAGAGACGGTACTCGTGGGTGAGGTGACAGCAAGCGGGATTTATCACCCAGCACACTGGGAAGAAAAGCCAGTCCAAACTCAGCTGAGCACAGAGGTTTTGCCTCTGCCTGGGCTTGCAAGGGACGTGACCTTTCTGAAAACTCTGGTTATTTATTTTGATAACCCTTTTGTTGGGATAAACGCTTTGCTCTCACCACGGCCCCAAGGTCATCGGAGTTAATGAGGAGAGGAGAAAGGCCAAGTGAATGCATTAGTGGAGGAGAGGTGAAAATGAGGGGGCTGGACTCTGTCTCCCCTGTTTTTTACTTGAAAAAAAGCCAACAGCAGCCACACACAGCTGCAAAACAAGTCTCTCTTTCTACCTCTTCCTTACTCTTTTCTCTCATTGCCATTACTCTCCTCACTGCTCTCCTTCACTCTTCCCTGGTTAACATCATCACTTCCATGCTCCAACCCTTTATTCACAACCCACAACCTGATGGGAAGAGGAGAGTAGGCTCGTGCCCACGCACTGGATCCTCGCGTGAAAAACCCCCAAGGTAGCACCGTCCTGCCTTGTCCGAGGACCCCACACCCTTTTACAGACCCTAAAACCAAGGCTCACAACTGTCCTTTGAGCAGAGCAAAGGGGTGTAGGGGAAGCCACCTACATCTCTCTGCTCAGATGCAGCCATTTTGGTGCAGAGATCTGCAAGAAGAATATTAAGCTTGGTCTGAATGCAGCAGCCTCGCTCAAGATTTATGAAGGATGAAGGAAGGAAGATTCTGAGGCAAAGCATCATTTCAAAAATACTGCCGAGTCCTAGCGGGTAGAAAAGATCTGTCCATAAACCAGTTTGCCATCACCAGTCAATAAAAGCACAAGCAACGGGAGGAGGCAGCGATAGCCGGTGTCCTTTGCCCTGCACGTTGCACTCCAGCGATGCTGGCCGGACTGCCCGCACACACAGGTGTGCAAAGGCGAGCGCGTTTTCAGCCTTGCTCTGAATACGCGTCCCCTGCCCCAAAGTCTCAAGGTAAGCACAGTTACACCCATTTCGACGCATGGAGCAGAGGTCTAGGAGCTACACAGCAGACTGATGCCCAGGGAGGACCAGGGGAGAAGGATGCAGTCACCCCCACAATATCCAGCTGGGGCGGATTTTGGTGGGGTCAGCACCAAACCAGCGTGCTGGGACTTACCAGATGTCCAGAAGGACCTTGTTTTTCTCTGCTGTCTAACGCTAACGCTTCAGCCGCCTTCTGAGACAGGGTGGAGAGGAGGATCTGGTTCCACCCGACTCCCTGGGACCCTCCCAGGCGCAAGCAGCAGACACACAGATCTGCCCAAGGCATGGGAAGAGCATCTTTGATGAGGTGCACCAAGCTGAAGGCAGTTGGGAAGCAGATCAGTATGTTGCTGTGATAAAGTCTGTCTTTAAAGGAGGCTGGTGGCTTTTCTTTCTTTTCTACTTTTTTTTTTTTTTAAGGCTGCCCGATACAAAGGAAAATACCCCAGTTGTTAAAAGATGAAGGGAACTTCTCTCATCACCTTTCCTATCACAGGCAGCCCAGACAATCCTAGCAACTTCTACCTGCCAGCCCTGGGAAACCTTCACATTTGATTTCCCCGTATCGTACGTTCAAAGAGGGGGCATCCCTGGGAGAGCGGGGAGGCGACGCCAGTTCAGCCGCCAAGGGCTGACAGCAGCAGAAAGCGAAGCGCCAAAGCTGGAAAGGATCTGTCAGAGTTATCCAGGCTCTCATCCAGCTGGGGCAGGCCTGTTTCTTTGCTGTATTCTCCAGTGCTCTATCAAGTCAAGTTTTAAATAGCTCAGATGATGGAGTGGAATGTATAGGCTTCACGATCTCTCCAAGAGGAGGACTCCTTCCCCTGCAAAATCATTTATTCCCTAATGGTACATCTTATCTCAGCTTTTGCCCACTTCACCCTCTCCTCACCTTCCAACTGCATGGACAAATGGACCTGTCTTCCTGTAGCACCCTTCAGCAAACACCTTTACCCATCGAAGCACGGGGACCACCCCAGGCACGACCAAGCCAGCCTGAGGCAGGAGACTCAGGGAGGCAGGAGCAGCAGCGACGCGGGGAGATGAAACCCTTTCCTCCCAAAACCCAGCCATAAAGTAAATTATCTGGGTACCTTCTCCTCTATAACCCACCAACAAAGGGGAACACACCAAGATATTAGTCCGGTTGATTTACAGCCACCAAGAAACGCACCTGGCCAAGCACACGGGCCACGCGCTTGCTTACTTGTTCTCTCTGGATTTTTGTTTTTCCCCTTAACCTTCTGCCTGAAAAAAGCCTTGCCATCCCTTCTCATTACTACTCACTCATATCAACCTCCCAGAAAGCACTCTGGGGCCACTCCACTATTAACAGGGCACTAAATGCAAGGCGGAGGAGGATGTATTAATATCTAATAAGAGTGATAGATGTTGTGAACCGCTCAGGCACTCCAACTCAGGTACTCATGTCAGGTACTGGAGCTAATTTAAAATAATAATAATAACAACAATAATAACAACAACAGCAGCAGCCTTCATTTTCCAAGTCAATTGATTCCTCAGCAGGAATGCCATCTTGACAGATTTATTTTGATCGAATTGTCTAATTGAATACAGTTCTTGTTTCCCTTCACTTTGTGACCTTTCACGCCTGTGAAATAAATGCAATTTGGAGAAATATTCCTCAGCAGCAAACTCAGCTCCTCCAGGGCTGGGGTGGCTGCTTTGTCTCTCCAACTTGCCAACAAAACACTGTCAAAAGAGGCAACCGGTCCCGGGTGCTGTGCCAGGATTTCTTTTCCACTTCCACGTTAAAAAATGTTAACTAAAGAAAAAAAAAATATTGGAGGTTTGCAAGAAGCACAAACAAAATGTACTTGCTGTTGGGCAGATTTTACCTTTTGCTTATTTGTGTCCTCAGTGTTTGCTGCACTGAGGTTTATTCCAGTTCAATGGAAAAAGTTTTGCTCCTAGTTCTGTGATGCTACTGGAATAACATGTACCATCTCCTTCCCTTCATCCAGCAGAGACACAGGCTTCAACCATCACCAGCCCTTCATTCAGCTTCACCTCTTCCCCAGGCCCTCCCCAAGCACATCCCAGGCTCCTGCCCGGGATGCTCTGGTGTGCCAGACACGAGGCAACGCTTCCCATAAATTTCACAAGAATGAGTCTCAAAGATTAAAAATAACTAAGCCGTGTCCCTCGCAGACAAATGCGCTGTCTGCGCACCAAGAGAGGTCCTGGTGCGAAGAGTTGCAGCTGAATCTTTTATAATAATATCAATCAATATTAAAAATGTATGGCCTGCTCAATTTTTAAAGCATCTTAAATTAATCTTTAAACACAACTATTTTGCTTAAACCAAAGGCTTTTGGTAGCCTGAGAATGGTATTTCCATCTGTTCCCCCGGGTTTGTGCCAGGTATCTAGAAGAGGTCTAATAAGTAAGTAAATAATATACATCCAACACAATTCCCTAGAACCACAAAAGGGGGGGGGCGGGGGGGGGGAAGCAGAATTTACTGCTAAGTTCACTATTGACTTAGCAGCAAAAAACATCTTTATCTGTGCAGTATTGTAGGCCCTATCAACAATATTAAAATAGCTAAATCTACTGGGTTTAGGCTGTATAACGAATACGGCTGCTACCCCTGGAGATTAGGGCAGTACAGAACAGAGGGATGGGGTAAAGGGAAGCTACGAGGCCGTAGCAAAGCTGGGCTGAACCCATGTGATCCTCTCCAACACATACCCATGCCTAAACCGGCAAAGCAAAATCTGGGTGACACCCCCAGGCTCCATGGGCTGCCCCACGGCTGGCAGCACCACGAGAGCTTCCCGGGTGTGGGAAACGCCACCCAGCCAAGCAGCGAGCTTCCCGGTGACAGTGTCTCTAATATATTCAGGGGAATGTGGCATTTCTGATGGCAAGACTTCTGCCTCACTTGCCGTTTAATGTTAAGAGGCTTGTACAGTCAGCAGCGTTTGAAGAGTAATGACTGTTTTCATGGTAAATGCTCTGTTAAATAACCCAGGATTATTGTGTTGTGTTATTGCATATATTAAATGGCATTTCAAAAAATAATAATTGTTTTAGAGCTAATTGATGTTTTTAACCAGCTCCGTGTATGAAATTTTTATTTGGTGGAGGGACAGGCTGCTGTCAGGAAGACAGCAATAAAGGCAGGGATGCTTCGACCCGGCAAATTCGCTTGCAGGGTCTGCCTGGTTTTCTCCACAGCTGAGCAATGGAGAAAGTTCAAGCCATCTGCTCTAAAATGCAAAAGGGAGGGAGCCAGGCGGGGGCAAAATCCCACTGCAGCCACTGGCAGGCACCTCTGCACCCCAAGCCATGCATCCACCCAGGCCTGCCCAGCACAGGGAGCATCCCTTGGCCACGTGTGGTCAACAAGACACCGGAGGCTCATCGTGCCAGCAGCACTCCCACCTCCACCCTTGGCATCTCGCTCTGCAAATTTCCTCCTCTCACCCCCCCCAGTTTTGGTCAGTTAGCCACGTGGTGGCACTTCAGAGCCACCCAAAACTCCCCGGGGGATGACTTGTCCCACTCCCCTGTCCCCAAGCTTTATTTCTGCAGACAGCAAGGGAGAACCGCCCTAGCGCTAGCTGCAGCGGGCTGATGAATCACCGGTGAGCAATCCTGCTGCAGGAGTTTAACCGTGATCCTTCCAGAAGGGATTCGGACGGTTCGGCTCCTTCCCCGCACCCACCTCCCACAAAGCCACCCTCCTCGCCACATCCCTGGGGACACAGCCTCGAGGCCAGACGCAGCCACCACCATCCCCTCTGGGAGCCTCCTGCTCACCGCACAGTTATTTTGGCATCTACCAGCATCCCACCGCAGCACTCCCCTGCCGAGCTCTGCGCAGAGGGAGCTTGAGCGCAAAAAATTTAGCAACTGCAAGGCTGCCAAGAGCCCAAACTCCCTGTTTACAGCCCTCGCAGTCTGCGGGCATTTCAGTCTGCAATCAAAGAGCGGAGAAGTACTCTTGGCTTTCAAACCTGGAGCCTTTGAGCTCCTCTGACAGCAGCAGCCTCGCTGACCCTTGTCTGGAGGCTTGCGGGGTACTCAAGCAGTCAGAAGCACTGGCGGAGTCCTGAAGCTTTATAGAAGCAGTGACTTTTGGGATGTGAAGTTAATCACACAAGTGAGAGTCTCAGAGTTGCCGGAAGGGAGAGCGGGGCCATCAGAGACTGCTGTTAAAAGTCTCAACCATCTCCTAAGATCTCCGTGTCCGGACACGAGCCCGGTACCAGCGTGCTCAGATCACAGGGCGAGAGCGGGGGGCTGTTACGCAGCTCCCAGAGGGGACCCGCTGGGTCACTGGGTCTCATCCCTCACAGTCAGGCAGCCGAGTAATCCCAAAGGGTCCACAGCACCTCTCCATCACGTACCAGCACGCCACAAACCACCTCACAACAGCTTATAACAAACCGGATACCTGTAGTGCAGAGGCCAAAAGCCACCAGCTCCAAACCATCACAAGAAAGGAGAGGAGATGAAAGCCATTGCCGTGCCCTGGACCCTCGCAGCAGTAGGGAACGGGTAAAAGGAAAATGTTTAAGTGAAGCATGCAACGAGGTTTGCAGATGGGCAGGGAGGAAAGCTCCCTGCTCCTCCAACACGGGAAGGACGGCTCAAAAATAATTGGGCTGTGAAACCTAAGGGAAGACTGCCAGACCAGGAGAGTTCAAAACCACAAGCCTGCTGGTTTGAAGTGGCTCCTCACCCTTAAAAGTCACTCCCATGCCTGTCTTTGCCAAGACAACTGTCTTATGTCGTCACTCGGCGGGGAGCCTGTGGTCTTTCCCAGACCCGGCAGCTTCAGGGCTGGGCAAACTCGCCCATCGCTGCCCTGCAGTAAGAGTTGCCACCTTCTGCTGCAGCCTTTCCCAGCCCCCAAAGACAAGTTTGCCCTGATATTCTAGGAGACTGCGCCCTGCTTGAGGATTCCCGGAGAGGTGACAACAGTAGTCTCCTTTCCTGGCGTCACCCCGTGCACCGTACACATCCCGTGATGTTACAGCGGCTGCACAGACCACAAGATGCTGGCTAAATCCAGCTCTGTGTGCTTGAACAGTATGAGCAATATCGCTGGCTGCACACACAGACTCTATAAAACAAGATACAAAAGTGAGATCCTGAGGTCAAAACCTTCTCACCCCCATGTTCTCCCAACCCCACCCTCTGCAAGAGCCAGAGCAACCTGCCCCCAGCTCCTCTCAAGGACAGGGCAACTCTCCAGTTCACTCTTTTCCTCTTCAAAGGGAGCTTTTTCCAGGTCCTGAGGCTCTGTCACAACCCTCTCCCTTCCTTGGAGGCATCTGGACCCCAGGAGGACACTGCCTTAATGGGTTACATCTCATTACTGCAACCTCAATGTCAAACCCCATCTCTCTATCCCTTCAGCATCTGTCTCCGCGGTATCCAAGGGCCTCAGATGACTAGAAAAGTCCCTTTGTGCGTTTTCCCAACCCTTGGCTGTACAAGTACCATTTAATCAAGCTCAGTAATGAAGCCAGGAATGAGCCAGAAGAGGCTGTGCAGCCACAGGCAGGATCAGTGCAGCCTTTGAACGAGAGATGGGCCGATCCTGCTACCCGCAGGTGACAAAGGGGACAGGAGCAGCAACGAGGTCAGGCATCCCTGCAATGCTCTGAAAGGCCCAAGCTGCCTCAAAGCTCCAAAAAGCCCACGGGCACTTCAGCTATAACAAAAGCATATGTGGTAAATCCCAAAGCTGTCCCCTACACGTTAATGCCATGGGGTATTTATTTCTCCCGGGTTCCCAGGCCCTAGTTTGACCCTCAGTAAAAGCAGCACACTCCACCTCAGGCCCCCAAAAACCACATTTAGGGCCCAAAGCCTGTGCTTTTGAGCATACCCCTGCCCAGCATCGCGAGCCCAAATGCTGCTGCCAGCTCCCGAGCTCGCTCCTGAACGTGACGCCTGCTCTCCGGGCTTGGGTTTCTCCCTCTCTCCTGGATCTTCCTCGCATGGATGCTTTACCATGTGTTTTAATTAGCACCTTCCCTCCAGTCTGGCCAGCTTCTCTTGCTGACAGCATTTTTAAAATTACTACCATATTTTGTGAATTACGCCATCAGGAGACATTTCTCCCTCACATGCCAGCCCTGCCAGGAGTCCTGTCCTCCCCGGGCACCCTTTGGATGCTTCAAGGGGAGCCGCACACCCGCCAGCACAGTCTGATGGAAGGTGTTTAGGACACACAGCTTTCCTAAAACCAGTTGTTCTGGTCAGAGCTCTCTCCATGTCTGGTGTCATACCGCTAGCTCCCACCCACAGCATTAAACCAGTTGCGGCTTTTCCTTCTCCCCTCAAATCTGCAAGTCCTGGAAACATGATTATATAAAGATCTGATCCTGTCAAGAGCTAACATGCACGTGTACAGCTGTAGGAGCACCATTAAAAGTTTGCAACCACGATCTAAGATCATCTCAGAAAAACCACAAAGCAAATAAAAAGCACCTCAAACCCAAAACTTAAGTAAACTAATCAAAAGGCACGACCTTTCTTCACCACCTCGTTGTATGGGGCTCAACCCTCCTCTTCTGAGTGGTGAACCATTACTTTTACTCGTAAGGAATTACTATTTCCCACTCATCAAGGGGAAGGAGAAACACGGTTGCAGCCAAGCCGCTGCTTGCGGCCCGTGCTGTGCCGGTGCAAATGACTGCAAATAACCTTTATTTCTTGCAAAAGCATGCTCAGGAGCCTGCTGCAGAGACCTGAGACACAAAAACCACTGTAAGCTATTCCGGGCAGGGACTATCTTCTTTGCTATATGCTTGCACAGTGCCTGTCGCAGCCTCTAGGCCCTACTACGGTATAAATAATGGTAATTCCTCACTCAGCAATACAATGAAACACTTGCTTGGTACTAAAAATTATTTAAAATTCATACCTACATTGGGAAATTATTCAGTAAACTGTAATTACTTATCAAAAGCAATGATGATATTTTTAAGGAGAGGGAGTGCCCATAAATACAGAGCCATAAATAAACTGCTATTCAGTAGCACGAATTAATTTGTATTTAATTGCTAGAAATTGCTATCAATTACTAAACATTCCTTGCAGAATAGGCAAATTCTTTTAAGAACAATTTCAATTGCTAATTGGAAGTCTTTCTTTTTTTTCCCCTTCCTTCTTTCTCCTCCCAGCTCCTGCCAAGTGCAGGAGATATCCATCCCAGCTGGCAGGGCTCTGCACTTTGCAGGACCTGGGCTTCTGCGGGGCAGAGGAAGACCCACAAGGAACCAAAGAGCTCCTCAGGCTTCAAGAGGTTTCACCACCTTTGCTAAAACCCTGAAAGCAGCAGGAAAACAGGTAGCGAGAAACCTCCCCTGTCATAGCAAGGATGGCGATTCCTTGCAGAGGACTGAAAGGAGGGAGCTATTTGCTGGAAGTTACATTACCTATCGTGCACCCAGTGAGAGGAAGACCTCCCAGGGACCATCCACCTCCCCTGTACGCGGGACAAAACTGCTCGGCTACAGCAAAGCCATGCCGGACCCCGCAGGGAGCCCCCCTGCGCTGTATCGCTCCTCTCCGGAGCACTGACCCTGCCCTCCCTCAGGGGCAGGGGAGGCTCCAGCGATGCTCTTGCATATGCTGTGCAGCGGGAGGCGAGCCGTGCAGCACGCCTGGCTGCCGCTTCCCCGTGCCTCCATGCCGAACAGCCCCGGTATCGCTTCCGACTCCTTTTCTGGTGTTTTCTGCTTTGCTGTTGGCATAACATCCTATCAGCACAGTTAATTACATCCACACTGAGTGCGAAGGACAGGCTGATTCTCGCAAAGAGCCAGAGGCCGTGCAATCCATCCTGCTGCTCTCGCAAAACAGCCTCCACGTTCGCTGACAAACTGCAGCAAGGCGCTTCCCCACGCGAGACGGCAGCGCCCCGCCACCCCGAGGGAGCTCCTCCACGCACCGCCGGGCTTCGGGGCTGCTCTCAGCCCCACATCCCTCTGATCTCTGCCCAGCATCCCCGATGCATGGTCACACCGATGGCCGCAAACATCTCCCCGATCCTCTTTGCCCAAACAGAGACTCCCCAAAAAGTTAGCTGGTAGCACAAAATGGAGAAGGAACGTTTGCGCACAACGGCTGGGCAGACCTCTGCTTGCACAGAAAGCACCCTGCTCCCCACCAAAGCCCCATCCTCCCAGGCGGAGGCACCAGTCTGTCCGTGGGTGAGAGGGGATCGGAAGCAGGGGAGGGTGCTGGGAAGAGCTGCTTGTGTCTACAGCTTGAGTAAAGAGAGACCCAGGGTCTCTGGGACTGTCAATCCAACATCTAGGCATCACTCCATCACCGGTCCCCCCAGGACCGGGCTGACAGTCACAGGGAGGCATGTGCCAGCCATGACAAGCAAAGCAAATGACACGCACATCTCCTGCTTACAATAACAGGCCTTCCGTGTCTAATCCATCATATTTGATGCAGATCTCTTACCCTGAAGTGTTGTCAATGAGGATTTAATTTAGTGCTAATTAGACAAATATTGCATGTTAAACACCCATTGATTATTAAGAGACAGTAAGCATGGTTTAGCTCTGCAGTGTGCACGGACACGCTGTATTATATCTGGGATGAGGCTGGTAAATGTCTTGCTGTTTCTAATCATCAGCTAGTAATTAACGTCCAATAACTTGTATCTTGGTTTTTCATTATAGATTTAGGAAGGCAGTAATAGTACTGTATGCTAATTAAATATCAATTGATTATTTAAGGCATATAAAGATTTAGCAGCTAGGTAATAGATATACACTGTTGTTAAACTTTAATAACCATCACACAGCATTCTCTTGTACTATTAAGTTAGAGTTTAATGAAAAAGAGGGCTGCTCCTGAAGATAACTTTTGGATGGGATTTTCAAAAGTGCTCGGCAGTATGCAAGCCCCTACCCAAGGATCAGAGTCCTCCAGCTATGGGGAACAGGAACAAAAGTCAGGAAATTTGGAGCTCCTGCTTTTTAACCGAGGCAATCAAAGCCCTAAGGTAAGGGAGATGCCCAAGGTCATAGCGAGAGGCAGTGGCAGAGCCCAAGGTGCTCCTAAACTTCCCATCTGACGTTTTGCATCTCAGCTTCTCTCTCACACCATGCAAACCCCTGAGAAATGGAGACAAATTACCAATTCCCTGCCATAAAAAAAAAAGCTTTCAAACCCAAGCCCGGCACCTGCTGGCATCCCACCAGCCTGCAGGGCAGCCTCATCCAAAAACCTGATCAGAAGAGACACGCGCAAGAAGCTGAAGTCTGGAGCAATCTCCCTCTAAATAATAACTGGAAAGGAATCAATAGATGTCAAGTGGTATTGCAGAGACCCACCAAACCCTGCCACCCCCTCGCCCACGGTGCTCACTCCCCATAGCTGCCGCTCGTCCCCAGGATGTCCCCGTGCTCCTCGGATGGGGTCTGACCCCGTGCCCAGCACCAGCGATTTGGGAGGATCGGACTCCTTGCCACGTGGGAGGAAAAGAAAGATGAGAGACAGAAGCCCTGTGTCTGAAAGGGAAAAGATAAATGGCTTCTGAAGGGAAATAACCTGCTGGACTCAGTGGGTTTGGCAGCACCCCGCTAAGTGCGGCATCAGTCTTGAAAACCAGCTGCAAGCTCAGCAATCGCAGGACAAAGCATGGGCTTCAGACAGCGAGGCCAAGCAGATGTCAGAGCTCCTTCCCAGCGGGAGCCCGTGGCCAGGACCACACTGTCTCAGCCACCCTCGACAGCTCCTGGCTTCAGGCAGTGGACTAGGAGAGGGATGGCGAAGGGATTCAGCTGGGAGCCAGCATCACGGACCCCGCCTTGGGGCATCACCAAGAGGGATGCAGCTGCAGCATAATCCCTGCTCCGGGTCCAGACAAAAGCGGCCAGCTAGAAAGCAGGCTAAGGGGGAAACGCACCACGCACCCTCACAGCTCACGATGCAGCCAACGGGGAGAGCCAGCACCTTTTAGTAAAGGGAGCTGCTTCCCGCAGACGGGCTGGCCCCATCAACGACTTACCAGGCAATAAAAGCAAAATCAGGGAACACACTCCAAGTGAACTTCTGAGAGTGTGCAGCCTCAGTTATAGAGCCTGGGCAGGCCCCAGCTGCCTCTTAAAAGCTTCTCTTGTGCACAACGGGTCTGCACGTTGACCGGGGCAGGGGCCAGTGTGCTCTGCCTAGGGCTGGCTGGCTCTGCAGCGGGTGCTGGAACATGAAATCCTCTGCAAGAAGGGGCGGAGGAGTTCTGCTGCTCGGGACCACAGCACAAAAAGGCGGCGGAAGGCAGCGGGATGAAGCCAGCAGCCATCCTGCAGCAGGCTGGCAAACCCCATTGCCTGGAAGGAAAACCAACTCCAGCCTCATAGACCAGTGAACATGTTCCACTCTAGACCTTCTCCCATGGGGCACCATCAGATGGAGTATATATGTAACGAGACATCAGCGACTGCACATTGTTACTTCAGAAGCATTCAAAGCCCTTGATGGTATCCCAAAATGCCAGCCCAGCAGCCAGCTTTGATACAGACACACTTGCACACCAGGAATCCTATGCAAGGAAATTTAGGACATAAAGATGGTCCCCAAGCCCTTCATGCAAATCCAGTGGGATATTATCAACCAGCTGCAGCCTGAAACTGCTGTAAAGGTAGCTTTTCCTATCAGTTGGGCAAAGAACCCATATTGGGCTAGGTGTCAAAAGCAGGGAAGCATCTTACAGCAGCCAGCCCATTTCCTTACAGCCTGCTCCGGACGGTGGTTCCCACCTTAGCTTTGTCATCAGCTTAAAGGGCAGTAGCTACAGCCTTGCCTGGGTCACCGTCAGAGGCATCTCCTGCTTCCCCCCTACCCACGAGACTTGTTACACTGTCTTACATAGGATATTAGATGAGTCTGACACAATTTCTCCTTGACAAATCTCCAGTGGCTCTGGCACAGCTTCTCGTCCTTTCCTAGCTGATCACAAAAATTTTCCTTGATGTTTGCTCCAGAGCTTTCTCAGGATGGAAAGTAAGCTATCTCCTAGGACCGTTACTCCTCCCTTTTCTACAGCAGACACTGTATTTGCCCTTCCCCGGTGGTCTGGAGCATCCCCTGCCCTCTCAGATGAGCAGCAGCATCCTGACATAGCTCCAGCCAGTTCCAAGCGGGAACGGCATTGGCCCAGGCAGTTTATATGGGAACCCCAGCAAGAGCGTAGAGCAGACCAGAGGAGGAGCAGAGAGCGAGAGAAACCCCTCTTAAATAGTTTTCAGCTGAGTTTACCCGTGCCGCGACAGGCAACAAAGAGAAATGTCAAGAGCAATGAGACAAGGCAGGGGAGGCATCGCAGCAGATAAAGCATTCTTCAGGTATGAGACAAAACCAGCTTTGGAAATCTTGCAGAAGTGAGTTTAAAGTCTCCAGAGGATATCAATTGAGAGTCTGTCACTTGGTGTCAGGATAACTTTCTGGACAGCTCTTGGAGCTTGTTAAGCTCTCGCTTGGGCTGCATTTGAGCTCTGGTGGCAGCGCTGTCTGCTAGCACGAGAAATGGGAGATGAAAAAGACCTGCCGAGTCCATGCAGTTTCTGTGTTATCCCTCCAACGTCCCCTGCCACCACCTGCAACACGCCCAGCAGCGACAGGCTCGAGGAGCTCACCTTGCGTTGCTCAAAGACACGCTCCCTTGGGGAGGGGATGTCTTTAAGCAGGGGCAACACGCCGAAACTGGGCCCCTTCTGCCCCGAAACAGGGGCTGTCTCATCCGGGAGTTTGTGGGCGCAGGACGGGAGACGCAGGATGAGAAGCAATGGCCTGTGTAATGCCGGCGGTCAAACCAGACGGTCCTAACACTGTCTCGGCATTGCAATCTATGGCTCTGGGAAGAAACTAGCCGCTTCCCCCACAGCAATCATTTCATCAAAAGCCCTGCAAGACTCCCGCTGTTCCCGCTAGCCCTGGATCCCTAACTTTAATTAAGTCCAAACAGCTTTCTCACAAGAACAAGGGAGGAGAGGGTGACTCAGACAGCGATGGGACCAGCCAGTGTAATTATCATACAGTTAAGAATATTAATTAAAAACAGCCCTCCCCCCTTTAAAAAAAAAAAAGAAAAAAGCCAAACTAATCAATTCCACTTAAAGGAATATATGGGGATAAGGAGCAAGAGCAGGGAGGGTGACAGAAAGAGAGATGGGATGCAACGTGAATGCTAACAGCTTCCCACCGTAGCTGCTGCTGCAGTAAGCCCCAGGCCTGGCTGCTTCCAACAGTTACTTCGAGTCTCCTTGGAAATGGGCTCAATCTTTTCTTCTACCTGCTGCTGCATCAGAGCAACTCCTGTAATCGCACAAAGGACTTTAAATCTCTGCTTTAACTGCCTTGATTGAATTAAATGCAACAACACGGTAAAGCAGCCTCTTCATTTAAGGCATAAGCATGGAGGCTTTCTCCTCTGCTAACGGCGCTCTCCCTCTTTCTGAAATGATGAGTTGCTCATGGGTTATGCTCTTTAAGAAAGAAAAAAAAAAAAGTCATCTGATAAAGTGGGTTATAAAACCCGTGGTGGTAATAAACGGAGAGCAAGGAGCCTGATGCAAAGCCAGCAGAGAAGGCAGAAACCACTGTAGGGATGCAATATCTGAACCGTGATTAATACATGACCACGGGTGACGGTGGAAGGCAGCGCAGGATGCCGCTCGCTGCGCTGAACCTGCGACGCAGGGCACACGGAGAGCAGCGCTGTGCCCAAGAGGGGACCTCACCCCGGCGGCAGAGGGGAGGGTATCGATGAAGGATGACGAGTGGCTGGCTCCAAGTGTCAAAGCCGAGGGAGGAGAGGTGCCTGGTAGCACGACACCCTCTCGACTGCGGACACCATGCGGGACAGACCATGGGCCGCGACCGAGGAGCAGAAGGGGACGAAGCCAAGCACCGACGTGACGCGATGGGTACAGCCTTGCAGTGACTGTTTATCGCCCGACAAATCTACTCTCCCCTGACTGAGAGCTGCAGGGAAAAGGCACCTCGTGCCTGGGTTCATGCTGGGGAAAGCGAAGACTGGGGGAAAACTCAGCATGCAGACACACTGCAGAAAAGGGCTCAGAGTGGAGAAAAAACTATGAGATTTACGCTCTAGCAGAGCACAACTCCGGTACTCCCAACTCCTATCCACAGCCATAACTGCCCTAAACACTCTGGGCCATGTCACTCCAAGCCAGACCTGCAAGGACCAACATAACCACAGACCCATCATGAAGGTTGAAGAGCTTAGCTCCCATCTCTCCTTCCCAAAAAACCCCACGCTCACCCTCCTTTCTTGGGACATCCTTGCCTCTCTGCAAAATGGGGATAACAGTAGCATGCTCCCGTGGCTCTTGCAAGCCACAACAGAGAGCGGGATGTGTTACGAGAAGGTGCCCTGGGAGCATAAACCATTTCTTTTTATCAACCTCCATTATTATCACATTAATGTCATCTCCACTTGCAGGATGAATGCTCAGGTGCCCAGGAAGCACTCCTGGCTCTTTCCTGCCCCTCTGCGGGAGCAGGGCGGCCTGCCGGCAAATGCCCACGAGAATTACGGCCGGGTTCTGGGTGCAGACGTGGCTATCGGTTCCTTTTTATGAGCCTTCATTGTTATTACCACCTATTTCTTTTTACATTCCTGCCAAAATACCAAACATTAATCTGCCTCGCTCCCTGCAGGCGAAACATGGGTAATTGGATTTATATGGGTTAGAAATNAGGTGTTGGGTACCAGCAAGCTGGCTCAGGCCAAAGCCCCCCTCATCTCAGCTCCCCACAGCCGGCACATCCCCATGATCCGGCCGGCCGCACTGACTGCAGGGCTCTGATTTAGGAACTCATCCCACAGCGCTGAACTTCGCGCGATGGGAGTTAGCAGTTGTGGCTTTTGCTTTGCTTCATCCTTTCAACCGCTCTGTTTTTCTCTTTACTCATTCCCTTCCTGCGCCTGCTATTTTTTTTCCCCTCCCAACTTTTCTGTCTCTTCTTTCCCTTTCTCCCTCCTGTCCTCCCATTCCTCTTCTCTCCAGCTCTAGCCAGGAGGTGACACCGCACACAAGTCTTGGTACACCAAGAGAATAAAAAGCAAGAATAAAAAGCTCCTCCACCTGAACCCCACTGCACTGAAGATGGCACAAAGCACCTTACCGGAGTCAGCACAATTTACCGATCTAATCCTACTCCACAACAGTTGTTCTTCTCATTATCCCCCCCCCCTCCGCAGAGAAGCAGACTTTGAGACCCATTTGTATCCCAAGAACAAGTCCATCAAGCGAGTATAGTCATGGAAACAACTCGTTTTAAGCAAATCTTGGGAAATATTCATAGGAAAACAGAAGTACAATGTGTATTTTGCACTAAAGATCCAACCTTGAAGGGTTCTGTCTGTCAGGGAAGACAAGACCTACGCATCAAATCAAACCTGCAGTGAACAACCCATTACAGGCTAAGAATTGTTGGCAGGGGCTGTGGGGGAATTATTTTTCTCATTTAAATAAAAAAAAAAAAGAAAAAGAAAAACCAGAACATCCTAACCCTCAAAGGCTGCTCGCAAGGACGGAAGAAGAAGTGATAGTCACCAAATCAGATATTCCTTATGAACTGTCTGCTCGGCTGCAGTATCTAAAGATTATCACTTAAAACAATATGTCCAGCTGTTGTAAAGAGCATCCGTGGTTTAGGGCTGAGAAACACAAGGAGGAGGCAAACTGCGAGAACAGTCAAAGGAACAGAGAAACTCTTTGGAAACTGGGAATGTGAAAGACAGTCATTATGCCCCGGTTTCATTTTGCGGCATTAACACCTAATCCTTTTCCAGAAACAAAGACCCGAGCTCCTGGAGCAGCATGCGTGGTCCGGGGGAAGGACACCTATTACCGCTCGCAATCCTGGGGAGTTTATTGTGCTTGCAAAAAGACCTCGTGTACCCCATAGCGAAAGGATTACTAACAGTTCAGTCTCATCCCCTGGAGCCGAATATCACCGCTTGTAACTATTTCTGGCTAGCAGAGCTCAACAACTTAACGTGGGGGATAGCTTTTCGCTAGGCAGAAGGACCTTCCCAGGGCTTGCATCCCGGCCCTTGGAGAGGTGACGGCAAGTGACTCCTCCTCCCGCTGCAGAGCCGGACCAGCTCGCTGCGCTCTCAAAACCAGGCTTTTCTGAAGCAAAACCCCAGTGCTCTGGTTACAATCTCCACGTCAGCGGGGCTCCAGCTCTCTGCTGCTCGAGTCCAGTCCTACACTCACGGCAAAGCCTCTCTTGCCTCGCTGGCACTGGCTCGGCAGGAGAGGTGTTGGCACAAGCAGCAGCCAAAGCCTCGCCGGCTGAGGGTGAACTCCCCAAAGCCAGCCCTGAGTCTCCCCCTTGCCCCCTCCTGAGCAGGGGATAATCAGCCTCTCCCCGTGCAACCCAAACAGGCACCCCACACAAACCAGCAAGCCCTACCCTGACCCGAGATGGAGACCGCGATTAACCCTGCAGCAGGAAACTCCCTCTGGCATCTCCTCCCCTGCTGGGTGAAGGTGCAGCGCGGGGGGCTGCGAGGCTGCTCAGTCCCACCAAGGTGGGAAGGGGGCACGACCAGGGCGATTGGGCACCAGCTGAGCGGTCTCAGCATCTGCACCTCGGCAGCAGCATTTGCCTTCGTGCAACAGGCTGGGGGGGAGGGAGCCCTCTTGCAACCCCCCGACCTTTCTCCAACCACCTTTCCAACGGCTGCAACATTACAGTGAAATTAGTGGGCACTGTAATTATAACTATCAGGAGCAGATAAGACAAGTTAAATACCAGCTACCTAGGGAGAAATTATTATGCCAGCCAGGAGGATCCAAATGCCAGAATCCGTGGCTGTAATTTCACTGAGTCGCCAATTACAGCTCTGCCACGCAGCGAGCTCTACCTTGGAAACGGCAGGTATATATTTAGCTGCTTCGGAAAACTTTTTGGGTAGGAGGGGGAGGGAGGGGGCAGCGATGGAGCGAGTCCTCGCTAATCTGCTCTTCGCTGATCCCCACGCTTTTAGCATTTGCACACAAAAAGCGGCAACTCTCTTCCCACTTCTCAGCAAGGATTCAACAGCAGAGACAGGGCTGCATTAGCGCTTCTTTTCTCTGCCGGGTACCGCGGTTGCACGTTGCACGGCGGCGGGTCAGTGTCACAACCCCCATTAACAAGTAGGTAAACTGAGGGCCGGGGGTTTGACTGAGAAAGAGGCAAAAAAACCCCTGATTTCCCAACTTCCCAGACCTATGCCCAGAGACTGTGGTCCTGCCATTCGCTCCTCCTGGTTGTATTTTACTGAGGCCTCATCGAGTGCTGAGAAATAGACTGTGGTAGATTATTATACCAAGAAAAAAAGAGCAGCATTGTCAGAAATAATTAAAACTATAATGGAAAAAATAAATGGAAGAACGGCAGCTCATGATGTTTTATTCTGGCTTTATATTTTTAATTAGAATTGTTCTCATGCTCGCTAATTGACAAAATACAGCCAGTCACAGAGTCTTGGATGCAAATGAGCAAAGCTACCCTGGTCTTTTGGTCTCCTTCATGGACAAGCAACGAGGGAGGCCACGGGCGCACCAGAAGCGAAGACAAAGGTGGAGGGGGATGCGACTTGAACATCTGCCTTTAAATACAGGGAAAAAGCATCTGTGTATTATTTAGTTTAGAAAAAAAATCTAGATATACATGCCGAAAGTTTCTTGTACAACCCAGCACCACCTGTGAACATTCATTTCTTCTAACCATCACTGACAAACAACTGCTGTTGGCTCCATTTTACAGATGGGAAAACTGAGGCAGAGGGGGGCCTCCTTGAGTCCTGGCGTCCCTGCGGTGACAGCCAAGGAGAAAACTCGGCGCACCCTCTCTCCCAGCTACTCCCTCCCTCCAACCACTGAAACACACTCTCTTTGTCTTAAAAAAAAAAAAAAAAAAAAAAGCCAATATTTCTTAAATACAGACAAAACTATAAAGCCTTGAAATTCTGAGCAGCTGTTGTTTTATGTCTTTATGAACTGTACTAATGCCTGTTATAAAAGGTCGGTTTGCTGGCGGCACTAGCGATATGATCCCGTTTACTATACATCCTCAATTTAACACCGCTTGAAGATTTGCCACAGCAGCGGCGTTACCAGCGGTTCAGCCGCTGCCTTTGCACTCTGGCAGCCCTCCGCGGCGGCGAAGATGCTTCCACCGCTGCGGCGCAGTTGGGATGCAACACAACCCAAGGTTTCTAGCCGGGGTCAGCCCGCTGGGATTGCTAACCGTGCTGGGGACCTGCCAGCGATGCCCCCACAGCAACCTAGGGGATGGATGCCCATGCCCCGCGGCTCGCAGGGCACGCATCCAAGAAGCATCGTGTGCAGAAAGCTGAGACTCCGTGGCACTCTTCCCAAAAGCAGAGACTTAATCCGTGTTTCCGCATCAAATCCCAGCTGGGAAATTAAAAAGTGACCTTCTTCAACCTCCCTGTCCATTACTAGTGTGTTCCTTGTTCCGTTTCGTGTCCCAAACCGGTGCGTAACATGGGTTACTGCTGCCATCTAAACACCTGCCCCGCTTCACGGCAGAAGGTTTTGTATTTCAGAGTCAGGTAAGAGGCAGTTTTATTTTCTGTAATAGTACACAGAGAATTTGCAAACTGCCTTGAGGTCCCGGGGGAGAAAACGTGCATGACTATTACAGGAATTGTTTGTTCTTACAATAAAAAGTAGTGAATTATCAACAATCTCTGCTTAAAACAGGGGAATCATTTGCTGCTGATCTAAGATGACCTAGAGGTTGCCTGTAGATGGAGCCTTGGTTTCTGCAAGGATTACACTGAACCTCCCTTGAAAAAAGGGTGGAGAGATGGAAATGGAAGTGCCCAAAATCCAATACAGGAAAACCACAACCAGCCTGAAAAGCCTCCAGGTTTCCTCCACCGCTAGCATGCTGTTCTGCTCTCTCACGTCTCCTCCTTCCTGCAACGCAGTGTGTGGCTAAAGAGCTGATCTTGGAAAGCGAAGAGCTTCCATCAGCCCTGCCGAAGCCAGGGAGACTCGCAGGCTCAGCCCAACTCACGACCAGACAGCAGCCCCGTACGAAGCAGGGTGGGAGAGGACCTCGCTCCTCCAGACCTAGCAGGATTGCGGCTAATTCTGCAAGTGCAACGAGCTGGAATTACGGTCTGAGTTTCTCAAGGCCCAACTCCTCAGCTGTCTTCAGTCTGAGCCCTAAGAAAAGTGCCGTTCTGCAGGGACGACCGCAGAGGACACCACATCTGCTCCTGCCATGGGTGCACAGCCTGTTCGCCAAGAGAAAACCCCATGGGGGGCCCCACGCTAGATATCTACCTCAAGCATCACCCA
The DNA here is from genome assembly GCA_013389905.1 of Sula dactylatra. Lineage (NCBI taxonomy): Eukaryota > Metazoa > Chordata > Aves > Suliformes > Sulidae > Sula > Sula dactylatra. The sequence goes on from WEKW01023722.1 coordinate 113,536, forward strand.
CACAGAAAGGCTGCCCGGAGTCGTTTCCCCTTCCTGGCCCTCCGTAGAGTATTGCAGCCTGGAAATAAATACCAGCCACATCCTTGAGACGCTCCACCTTCGGGCTGCTGTGTGCAATGCCTTGCCCACCTCCAGACCCCAAGGGAAGACAGAGAGCTGTTTGCTACCCAGAGGCTGTACAGGGGCAACAACAGAGAAATAGGGGTGGGAGAGAAGAGGGGGACCCTTGGGAAGCAGCAATGCAAGAAGAGATGGGGCAGGCTGAGGGCAAATGGGAGCTGGAGGCCAGAAACCTGACTGCAGCAGGCAAAAGCTAAACTTGCGGACAAAAAGGGAGGGGGTGAGAACATGGACAAGATGCACCAGAGAGCGTGGGAAGGAGCAGATACCAAGGGAGAAAATGGGTCGAGAACAAGTGCTTTTGGGGCAGGGGCTTCCTCTAAGTGCCAGCACCCAGAGTCCCACCGAGGGATGCAGAGTTTCTTCCAGGAGGGCTAAAATACATCCCACCGCTCCAGGGCTGGCTGCTTCACAAACATCCCCTCTCGCAAACAGCACAGAAAAGAGGCCAGAAGCTTAAAAAAAAAATAAAAAAAAAAAAAGGAGATCCAAGTCAGCCCTCTGCTGGCAGCAGGCTTGGCCGGTGCCGGAGCTGCGGGGACTCCCCGGGGAAGGGGCTCAGCCCCCTGCACAGCTCGCCCACAGCCATCCTGCTCTGACCTCCATAAGCATTGCCTTGGAGAGCCCCAAACCCCACGCTTCACCGAGCAGACGAATTCACAAAGCGAGGAAAAGAGCACCAAGGCCAAAGACATCTCTCTGGGGGATTGTCTTCTTTAAACTGCCTTGCTCACTCCGGCTCAGGTTAATCATCGTTGCAGTTCAATTATGAAGAGCACAGGGAAATATGCCCTCTGTTCTCCTCCTGTGCCACGGCCCCCAGTTACGTGGGGCGATGACAAGTGTGTCCCAATGTGTCCCTGGTTGGGACCGAGGAACAGAGATGCGCCCGGAACAGGCAACATCCTGAAGTGTGACAAGCGCCGTGCCGGGAGGCAGGCAGACAAGTGACCAACGCCTCTCAGCAGCACACACCTCGAGCCGGAGCCTGTTTCCAACCACCACATCATGCACCGAACATTTCCCCTCTACAAAGACCACGCCAGCCACAAAAAGCCTGCCTGAACCCCCGTGCAAGCAGAGCACCCTCTGCTCAAACCGGCACAAGCTCCTCATCCGTGTGACGGCTCAGCTGCTAACAGAGAGCACGACACGCTCGGCTTGCTTATGCCAACCCTTATGCCTGGCTTTGGGAAGAGCAGCTGCTCTCTGCTGCAGCCCTGTTACTCCAGGTCTGAGCGAGGGAGCAGCCAGCCGCGCACGGGGGGACACACTGCTCGCTATTGCGGAGAAAGCGGCAGACTAACTCCTCCAGACTCACGTCCCACCATCCCCACGCTTCTTCCTCAAGTCCCAGGGTTGCTTGTCTAGCCGGATTAACCAACTCAGGTCCTCCCTGGGCTGCCTGAAGCACGCACAGCACGACCCAAAGCCCCAGATGCGAGAGCTGTCTCCCCACCGCCCTCCGAAAAAGGCTGGGCTGCTATCTGCTCATCTGGCCACACTGCCGCGATATCTATTGAGAGCTGCTATCCTACACGGGTAATGCACCATGTACACCTGTAACTCATTCAGGGAATGAAAAGGGATGCTCTGCTGTGTTGTGCAGCATAGAAGTGGCCCATCTGCATATAAGCTGCCTGCATTTCTCCTACAGCCAACAGCGTAAGGTAAAGCATCCATCAGAATTCATAAGACGCACCCCTGGAGTAAAAGATTGATTTGATATTAACAGATTCGTGCAGAGACTATAAAGTGATCAAGGCGAAACACTGACACCTCGGAGGCATCGCAGCCCTGGAAACCCGCTGGCAATGCAGGCTGGCATCGGCGCAGGCAGTGCGGACCCCCCCTTCCCCTCCCACACAGGCACACGCACGGAGACAACTTTGGGAGCGTCAGGCAGCGCTAACTCACTGTCTGCCACCTAAGCCCCTTCGTCAGCTCCTCATCTGGCACCCGCAGCCCCCCGCCAGCACCGACGGGAGGCTGCCAGCCCCGCGCTGCAGCACCAGCACGTCGGTCCCCCCCAAACCGCTCCACTGGGGTGTCCCCACTGCCACGATGGGGACGAGCCCCTGGGACACATGCAAAGTCTCCAGCGGGATCCAGGCCCCTCTGGCAGCCCCGCTCGGCGCACAGCATCCCCCGAGAGCCGCAGCCAGGCCCCCCCGTGCCCCCCAAGGCAGAAATCCAGCTGCTCCTACCTGAGCGTGGCGCTCTCCCCTTGCCGCACAGTCACGTTGTCCATAGCTTTGGGGAAGGTGGCATCTCCGCTGCGCACGGGCACTCCTGCGGGCACAAGGAAGAGCAGCCTGAGACAGAGGACGACTAGGCACCTCCAGGGCAGGGCTAAGCACCCACCGACCCCCATCCTGGGCAGCAGGGACTTTTCCAACAGGCAAAAAACACACCCGACAAGGCCACCAGGAGCGAAAGGGGNNNNAGTATCCTTGGGTGAGGGAGGAGGACGGGAGGGCCGGGGGGGAGGAGGAAGAGGAGGAGAGAAGGTGCAGAGCAAGAGATGAAGGTCACAGATGTGTGTCTGCTCGAGACGCTACTTTAAGATTCAGTTGGGCACACGCTGCGGAGATCTGGCATCAAAAGTTTATAACCCAAGGAGGAAACGTAAGTGTCTCTGGCAGGAAAGGGAGGGCGGCCATAAAAACGGGCTGGGGGGAGCAAAACGGGCTTGGAGTTGGGCTGTTTGCCG